>APFE031017564.1:15751-52497 GCA_000404065.3 Pinus taeda
TACAGCTTCTTGCCAGTTTTGGAAGAGTTCTAGGAACTGCACTAAGCGTTCCAGTGTTGGTGGCTATCCTTAAACCACTGCCCTTTTTTACCAACATTTCATAGAGCACATTCAGCCTAGTGCTGCCATGCATTATTGCACATTTTGTATTATAGCTCTTTTCTTGGACTCATACATAACCCTTCGGATTAAGGAGGGGAATGTTGGACACCTAATCCTAAAGGGTTAGCGTGGAAGCTGAATGGACAAAACAGTCCAAGGGACCTTGGGATGTGAATCCCAACGGTCACCAAATGTACTATAAATGTACATCTTTTGTGAATAAAAATTGTATCGAATGCTTTATCTTTCCATTTGTTTCTCGTTCACCATGTCTGTTTAACAAAAGTAATATTTTCCATAAACAAATAGGTGGCTTAGGGTATAAAATATAAAATATTTTTCCAAGGTCTATGGTTTTGCATCATTTTCTCAAATTATTGTTACAAGGTTTGTCTTTTTCCATAATTTATTGAAAATATTTCTCCAATGATTATCTTTTTGCATAACTTTTTAATATTGACTGACTATTTTAATTTAATCAATTTTTCAAAGATTAATATAAGTGCCCAAGAGCGATGAATTCAACATACTACCAATATCTTACAAAATTGATTAAAATTGTCGGTAAGTAATATAACCAGGGTAATAAAAAATATTAACATAGATGTCCTTGAGTTCAGTTAACAGAAAAATCTTAATGTACACGTCACAAAAGACGATAATGGAAAGATTTATTCTTTTCGTGTTCATATGGTTCGTTATAATTTATTATATATATATATATAATGCTAGACGAATTGAGTCAACGTTGCCTTCATCCCAAACGCAAGGGCACGGCCTATTGCATCGTGTTGGTAGTATCAGATCCGAAGTAATGTGACGCAAGGGCACGGCCTATTGCATCGTGTTGGTATTATCAGATCCAAAGTAATGTGAAATTTTGTCAGTTTGAACGGAATCGAGAACATCGTTTTCATTTTCAACAAGTTGCGTGCTTGGGCAGCATGACTTACGACTGCGAGATTGGTTTCAGTGGGTCCTATGAATGCATTATCAATAGTGTTCAAAAGGAGTACTTTTAGAAACAAGACGTTGACTGTGTTCCTTGGGAGGATTCTATCATCATGCGAGATTTTTTTATCCATTCCCTGCTAAATATATATATATATATAGACAAGAATTGGGGTGACCGAGTTGTGGTAAATTTCAACAACCCAACTATTTGCATAAACTTTCTAATCCCCAAAGGAAGAAGGATTGCTGATACAACAACGCTCTCTATTGCAGTATCCGCTGTGTTTTAATCGCAACATTTGTTTGCCGGAATGGCCGCTTACTCACAAGTTTTTCAGAATAAGAGAGCGAGAGATGAATATTCGAATGGTGGAATGGCTTCTCCAGACGCGAAGCGAACCAATAACGGAACGTTGGGTTATGACAGTGATCTCATAACTTCTATGGAAAAGATTGACAATATTGATAACAATGAAGAGACGGATGCTGTTACTGAGTTCGACGTGGAGATGATGCTGAATGGGGTTATAGAGTCTCTGGAAGATGAAATTGGGATGAAGGTACAAACAGATAATGGTTTCGAGTCCACCCATCAAAAGGGCAGCAGTGATCAGATGGGTTCAAATAAGCAAGGTGAATTAATTGCGGAGGCGAATTCTGAAGCGACGGCCTTGATAGCGTCCGATCTAGGAAACTTCACCTATCACGAGGATGTTCTCGCAGATCTTGATTTCTTTGTAGACCATGTTCTCGCAGATCTTGATTTCTTTGTAGACCATATTACTGCCGATGAATTTGGAATCATGATGCAGAACTATTGCGATCGAGATTCAGTGCCCGATATTGTGTATTCGGACATCGCGCATGGATATATTGAGAGTACAGAGGCTTCCTGCGGGTTTAGGTGGGAGGATGATATTTGGCGATTGAATGAACATCCAGTCATACAAAATGATTTTGTTAGAAACTGTAATTTCAACTGCCCGTCAGTTGAACCGGCCCAAAACAGCTCCCAAAAACCACTAGCTCATCGGACGGCTTTTGTTGTAAAGGTGGTTTTTTACAAACGACTCTACTTTCTTCAAACAGCTTTCCATCAGGAGGTAAAGTTCAGCAGTTCAGCAATTAAAGGCCTTCCGATATTCACCTTAGCCGTTCCATTCCATGAGGGCAAATCAACGGTTGACGGACATCACAAACCTGCAGCAAATAAATTTTGACATTGCGTAAAAGTTTTTGGGTTGATCGTAGTTTACTATAGTAGGGTAATAAATGGTATTTACGTTGGTTCGTAATTTGTTTGGTAGAACTTTAAATTTTAATGTTTTTATTTCCTACGAGATATGACGAATTTAAAATAGGTATGGGCATAGCATATAGTTTTTAATTATATTGTTTTAAATTCACGGGTGTAAGTTTTTGTTTTACTGAACAAGTAAAACGCATTGTAATGTTTTTTTTGGTCAATTGCATTTTTGGGAATGAAACGCACAGCAGTGCAAAGATGTGCATATAGAAAAATACAGGGGACTATGTAATGAAATATGGGAAGTAGTGTGCAGGTGAAATACACACACAACAGTGTGAATGTAAGAATGGACTTATGAAATAGACACAGTGTGAATGTAAGAATGGACTTATGAAATGAACTGGGGTGAAGGCAAAGAAAAACGAAGATGAAGTTTTGTAATATGCAAAGTGCATAATGTGATTTTTTTATTACATCAGTATATGTAAAAGTTTGTTTTACAACAATAAGAATGGACTTATGAAATGAACTGAAGTTTGCACAGCAAGGGTGAAGGCAAAGAAAAACGAAGATGAAGTTTTGTAATTTGCAAAGTGCATAATGTGATTTTTTTATTACAGCAGTATATGTAAAAGTTTGTTTTACAGCAATAAATGTAAATGAGATTTTCACACAGTGTAAAATCTTAGGAGGAGACAGAGTAACTTTTGTTGTTGAATTTCTTTTGGTGAATCCCTCTCAGTGAAAGAGGATGAATTTTGTATCAGTCTTTTATTAATGAATATAAAGGCTTTTATGGGTGTGTAATACTCTGTTCTCAGAAATATTTCAAGCTTCCCTGTGCAAAAGATCCTAGAGAAAAACAGAGCATTGTCTCTGTGTGTAGTCTGCTTGTTTTTTTTTGGGATTTTACCAGAAAAATCCCCAACAGTGGTATCATAGCAGATCCAGGCTCTTTAAAGGTGTTAAAGAAGCTAAAGGAATGAGTTTTTTTTTTACTGCAGTAGTTTCTCAGCAGAGTGAAGACAGTCAAAATGGATCCTGGTATTTCTTAGCTAGCTTTTTGTGTTGTTGTTGAAGAAATAGTCAGTTATTTTAAAAAAACACAGTCATGTATTTAGAAGCATAGTTAAGAATGGCAAGGTCAAGGAAGAAAGTCACCAATCCTGCTAAAAATGTGTCTCCCTCTACTACTAAAATAGAAAACAATCAGTTTGAAAGCATTCTATTTGAGGCTCCAAGGTTCAATGGAAACTTTGATATATGGGAAATAAAAATGAGGACTTTCTTAAAGTCTGAAAGGATTGAAATTTGGGAATCAGTGATTGATGATAGCAAGATGGATAGAGAATCCAAGGAGTACAATGCAAAAGCAGCAAAGACAATCTTGGATGGACTGCCTGATTCTGTAAAGAAGAATCTAGGAAAATATTCATCAGCAAAGGATATATGGGACAAACTTCATGATCTTCACATAAAGGGAGCACTGACCATGACCATCAGTCAAGAAGGAAATTCTGAACCTATCATAGAAGCTGAAAATGAAAAAGTTGACCTCACCAAGCTTCAAGTACAAGAAAGGGATGAAGAGCTTGCCAAGCTTAAGAAGGAACTTGATCAAAGCAAAAGGAAGCATCATGAAGAAGTCATATCCATGACAAATCAGTTAAATAAAGCAAAGAAGCAAGAAGATGCCTTGTCAAGTCAACTTGAACAAAGGCACAAGAGAGTGAACAAACTTGTAGAAGAGATTGGACAATACAAGGTAGAGGTCTCCTCCTTTAAGTCTAAATTACAAGAAGCTAGGAAATAGGCACAAGAAGCTGAGAAGAAAATGAAGAGCAGTCAAGCAAAGAATGAAGAAATATCCAAAATGAAGTCAGAGATCATCTCCCTTAAAATAGTAGCAGCTGAAGCTACTCGTAGCAAGGAAGAAACTGAGGAACAACTTACAAAGAAGAATGATGAGTGTGAAAGATTGGAAGAAGAGATTGTCCTCCTCAGGAAAAAGGTTGAAGGGATGAACAAAATCATGAAGAGCTCTCAAGCCTTGGATGACATGCTCAGCTATCACAGATGTCCATCTGATAAATCAGGACTCGAGTATGCAGGTGAACCCTCAAACAAGAATGAAAAAGCTTTAAACAAAAGAGATGTGAAGAAGCGAGAAAGAAATTGTGATTCTCCTAGTTCCAACAAAGCAAGGAGAAAAATCAAGGCTACAATAGAAGAAATCTTACTCCAAGTAGAAAACTAGCTCCAAGAAGAAATGTTGATGATGTCAAAGAGGCAAGAGGCAATGGTTATCATCAAAGGATCTCAAGGCAGAAAAGCTTCAGAAGTACATTAAGGAAACCTCAATCTCCTAGGTACCAAAGTTCATTTTTTGGTTATTGTTATTCTTGTTCAAACTTTGGTCATATGGCAAAAGACTGTAGAGAATTTCGCAGAGATAGATGTTATGGTCTCCGAGAACCTCCAAGAAGCAATTTTACAAGAAGAAATCATGAAATTTTATTCATGAACAATGTAGAATGCTTGAAGTGTCATAACGTTGGGCATATGGCACGTGATTGTAACTTAACATTGGCTCTTACACAAGCTAGACCCATGCAAAAGAAGAAAGTTACACAAGTATGGAGAAGGAAATACAGTCTAAAAGTCCCTTGAGCTCCCCAGCCAATCTAAGTTTCTTTTGAGAAAATTTTGCTGAAAAAAGACGATGCATACAGGACATCGATGATAGCACAGTCAATTGGGAATCCGCCATCGTGCAGCAGGAAAACAGCTCAGGAAAAACAAGCTACCTTATCGGACAACAACCGACCTACAAAAAATAAATGTTACGTGGAGTAAAAGTTTGGTTGACCAGCGTTTCAGAAAAGCATTAAATGAAGTTCAATGGCATTCGTAAATGGTTGGTGAAGATTTAAATTTAATGTTTTGTATTTGGTCACGGGAGTATGGCTCAAAATAAAAATTGTCATATGTTTTTTTTTATGTATTGTGACCAATGCAGCTGCATAAAAAAAAAAAAGATTTTTCCCTTGAGTTAAAAAAAAAAATGGAATGTGCAGCCATGCATGAAATTTTTCTTGTTGGGAGTGTTTATTTTATGCACAGTAGTGCAGAGGTGAAGCAACATTGAGCTTGTGGAAGCAGAAGCCAAAAAGGTATGTGTTTGTAATGGTTGTTAAATGAATTATATGCATTGTAATGCAAAGCAAGGAGATCCGCACATCAGTGCGAAGGCAGAACAAAAGGCAAGAGATGAAAAGTGAAATGGTTCGCAGCAGCGAATAAAAACTCAGGGGAGCACAACAGTGTGACAGGAAGAAAGACTTGTGGCAGCAAATGAAAGTTTGGAATCCCTTTTTACAGGTGCTTATAGTTTGTTGAAACGAATGGGAATGAAAAAGTATTTTTTTATATGTAATGAGAAACTAAGAATTTTAAATGTAATGAGAAATTTCACACATGAGTGAATGCGAAAGAAATTTTTATTTTACAGCAGTAAACCAAAGTAACAATTTCTCAGCTTACAGCAGTAAATGCAAAAGTTTTTAACACAACAATGTGTAGAAGATGCAAGGGTTGTTCATTGCATATGTATTGGCAATGAAACACACAGTAGTGTGAAGAAAAAAAGATAAAGATCAGGGCAGCGTGAGAGAACATACACACAGCAGTGTGTAAGGTTTTGCTAAGATAAAAAAAAAACACAGCAGCGTGATGATGTTTGGTTGTTCACTGGTGGGAAAGGATTGGTTGTTCACTGGTGGGAAAGGAAAGGAATGCGCAGCAGCGCAAATCTCATAATTTTTGTTGGTGAAGATATGCAAGTAATGTGAAGCAAGGGAAGAAGGCAGCAGCCTGAGTAAATGAAACCAGAAGACTTTTACAGCAGTAAAAGTAATTTTTTTTTTTTTTTTTTTCACACTGCAGTGAAAAAGAGTTATGTAAATTTTGTTTTATTGAAATGCATTAAAATGCAGTGCGAATGTAATCAGGTTGTATGTAAGAAAATTTTTATTTTACAGCAGTGAATGAGGATTTTACACAGCAGTGTAAAATTATTTGTGAAAGAGGTAGAGTAATATTTTTGTTGTTTTGGAACTGCATCTAAAGCAATATCTGGTTGTAATCCCTCTGTGAGAGGAAGTGAAGTCTTGGTGAATCCCTCTGTTAAGAGGAAGATGCTTTTCAGCATAGGCTGATGAATCCCTCTGGTTTAGAGGAAGATGTTCTTCAGCATAATCTCTAGTAAATCCCTCTATGTGAAGAAGACTCTTTCGTTGTTTGTGGAACTGCATCTGAAGCAGTGTTGGTGAATCCATCTATTAAGAGGAAGACTCTTTTGTAACAACAGCATGTCAAGGAGTTTGGATGAGAAGAATGTTAATGAGGTTAGGCAAAGAACAGGCAAAAACGACGGTGCTTTTTTGTGACAATAGCTCAACTATTGCATTATCCAAGAATTCAGTGTTTCATAAGAGAACGAAACACATTGACACAAGGTTTCACTACATCAGGGAATTGGTAAGCAATGGAGAAATTGTCTTAGAACATTGCAGGACTCAGGAACAGGCTGCAGACATTTTGACAAAGCCATTGGATCAGAAAAGCTTCAAATTTTTGAGGAAGTGTCTGGGTATGACTGAATGCCCAACAATTGAAATTAAAGGGGAGTGTTAAAATTGTAATTTCAACTGTGCGTCAGTTGAACCGGCCAGCATTTAATACGCCCAAAACAGCTCCCGAAAACCACTAGCTCATCGGACCTCTTTTGTTGTAAAGGTGGTTTCCGTACAAACGACTCCGATGCAATAATATCTTGCCACACGTAAAATGTACTTTCCCCAAAACAGCTTTCCGTCGGGACGTAAAGTTCAGCAATTAAAGGCCTTCCGATATTCACCTCAGCCGTTCGATTCCATGAGGGAAAATCAACGGTTGACGAACATCACAAACCTGCAGCAAATAAATTTTGACATTGCGTAAAAGTTTTTGGGTTGACCGTTGTTTACTTCAGTAGGGTAATAAATGGTATTTACGTTGGTTCGTAATTTGTTTAGTAGAACTTTAAATTTTAATGTTTTTATTTCCTAAGGAGGTATGGTGAATTTAAAATAGGTATGGGCATAGCATATAGTTTCTAATTATATTGTTTTAAATTTACGGGTGTAAGTTTTTGTTTTACTGAACAAGTAAAACACATTGTAATGTTTTTTTTGGTCAATTGCATTTTTGGGAATGAAACGCACAACAGTGCGAAGATGTGCATATAGAAAAATACAGGGGAGTATGTAATGAAATATGGGAAGTAGTGTGCAGGTGAAATACACACACAACAGTGTGAATGTAAGAATGGACTTATGAAATGAACTAAAGTTTGCACAACAGTGTGAGGGTGAAGGCAAAGAAAAATGAAGATGAAGTTTTGTAATATGCAAAGTGCATAATGTGATTTTTTTATTACAGCAGTATATGTAAAAGTTTGTTTTACAGCAATAAATGTAAATGAGATTTTCACACAGCGTAAAATCTCAGGAGGAGACAGAGTAACTTTTATTGTTGAATTTCTTTTGGTGAATCCCTCTCAGTGAAAGAGGATGAATTTTGTATCAGTCTTTTATTAATGAATATAAAGGCTTTTATGGGTGTGTAATACACTGTTCTCAGAAATATTTCAAGCTTCCCTTTGCAAAATATCCTGGAGAAAAATAGAGCATTGTCTCTATGTGTAGTTTGTTTGTTTGTTTTTGGGATTTTACCAGAAAAATCCCCAACAGATTTTGCATGGCCACAGCAGGAAGAATTTGGAATTAGTGGAGCCAAGTTTAATGACGTTAGGAAGTAGATAATCCAACTTGTGACCGACAATGAGAAAGGATTGTAATTGTAAGGTATTAAGAAGAACCTTTGCCTCGAATTGAATGCTAAAACATACTCTGAAGTTTGAACGAGAGTGTCTTGAAGCTATTCTCTTTGAACTGGCATGGTTTTGAAGTTGTCTATAACGTGTGACTCAAAATTGTATTTTAAATGACCACGACAGACCCGGAACCTTCATTTTCCTCGAGGTGAACTCATATTTTCACGTTCTTTCCTAATTTTATCCTTTTACAAAACATTTTGGCAGTTTAGTATACATCTCTTCAAAACGTTGTTGATAAAATATTTAACTTCTCTCTCTCTCTCTCAAAAACTTTTCCAATCCGCAGTCGAATCGATAACTGATCGTCTCAGTTTGACGTCGTTCTATTTCGACATGATACTGTGAAATTACTATGTATTTTGAAGGCTTCAATCTTCTATTCCATTGTTATATGTCTTCTAAAACATTGGTGTCTCTTTTAGGAGTTTCATTACTGTTGGACACCTAATCCTAAATGGGTTAGTGTGGAAGCTGAATAGACTAAGTAGTCCAAGAGACCTTGGGATGTGAATCCCAATGTTCACAACAATGTACTATAAATGTATATCTCCTATTAATAAAAAATGAACTCACATGATTTATCTTTCGTATTTTATGTTTCCCATGTGTGTTTAACATGGTATCAGAGCAGGCGTATTCCTGCCCTGCATAATTAATTTGAGCCATTTGTTTTATGGCCTTTCTGTGCAGTTTATTTCTGCCATATTCTTTTATACAGACCTAAACTCTGTCTGCCATATTCATTTGAAAGATGAAACGTTCCTCGCCTGACACTGCCAGCACTGCCTCTGTCCTGACATAACGCTCTCTGGCGCACCAGCGCTGTCTCTGTCCTGACATAATCTGCTCTCTGGAATTTCACCAAGAAGCACGCGGACAATTTCAACCCATTTATTGCACTGAATACGGAAGCCCCTAGCAGATGCTGGAGCTTTACGAGCTGCTTGTAATAGACTCTCTTTTGCATCTGTGTACTCTAGCTGTATTGTTCGTATTCTACCCAAGTAGTACAAATACCGAAAAAATTGTTGATTTGAATGAGCTTCAAACCATGGAGCTTTGGATCGTAATTTCTCTGCTTAGTCATAAAGGTTCTAGGGCAAGTAATTTCGAAGCAGGAGATTCAACAATGTTTCCTGACCCAGCTCATTATGTCGCAGTGTTGCAGTTCAATGTAACGCAAGAAGTGTACCTTTTGAGCTTCGGCTGCTATGGAAGCCGCAACAAGAGGTATTGAAACACTTTACTAGATAATAATTATCATCTCATCTAGATATCTCATCTCCAATTCATTGTCTCTGCAATCGTTTCGACTGCTCTCTGGCTTAAGTATTTTACACAAATATTGTCTTTGAGGTTGATTTTGGTTTCATTTTTTATTAAAGGGAGCATCAAGACCTCATCTAAGTTTGAATCCTTGTAGTTACATTCTAAATTCGGGATTATGATCAGGAATTGTGGTACTTACAATTTACAGCATTGATTTTGCTCTGGCATTATTACATAAATGATGTCTTCATGAGATCGATTAAACAATGTGAAGGTTCCATGTTGCGTGGCGGTAGTTGTTTTACGGTGTAGAGCAAGAAGACAAGTGCGCAACACAGACAATGGGAAACCCTTGTATATTCAGATCTTTGAGAATAAACTCACAACAATTTTTGATGTAGCACATGTTACAAGCAAAGACCCTTTTCCCAGTCTAATATTACATCTGAAGTGTATGTTTGCAATTAGTATAGCTCTTCTATCAAAAGGATTGTTATGAGATTTGCGACTTGGTTATGAAATGATTGAAATTGTGAACTAGTGCGATGAACCTTTAACACTAATATCATTAATGCATATAAATTAGTAACCTTTGCGATACATAGATCTTGTATGCAAGGTATATTATAGTGAATAGTGCCAGATCTCATACCAATGCATTTTGGCAAAGAATTAGAGGCCAAAAATCACATGCAGCTTAACCTACGATGGATTCATACTCTGCCATGGATATTTGTGAGTGAGACTATCTATCTTCGTTGTAGAATATGAGTGGTAAGCTGGATGATAAAAGGTTGAGTTGAGTTTTGTTTGTAGAAGTGTCGGAGAAGAATAAAGGCCCTGCGCAAGCCTGGAACATCTTCAAGAAAAGAGCGCTAAGTGAATTTGATTCACACATTGGGGAACTGCGGATACGTTGGCTGATAAAGACCATGAGATGAACAACTTTGAAAGGAATTTGGACGGCGTATTGATCAGTCTTGACAGTGGCACGAATTGCCAGACACAGTAAAGGTAATGCGTGTTGAAACCTTGTGAAGAACTGTGGTTGATTGTAAGTTGGGTGAAGGATTCCATATAAATTTGGAGCATCGATTCTTTGCCGTGGCAATAGATACAAGTTTCGATCCTTCGCTGTGATGATTGATTGTATTTAACGCATATTTCAAAGTTGAATGGATTGTTGTTAGGTTGACTGAAAGAATCGATGCCCAAAGAAAAATCAATACAGATTTTTAATTAGCACTCCTTTGATTTCTAAGCATTCAACCAGTTAACGACTTCAGTTTGCCTTTCTGTATATTTAAACAATTCTGCTTTGCAATAGCGTGGAAGTGTTTTGAAAGGATTTTGTAAAACTGTGATGGTTATATATCCATGTAGACAGAAGTCCAACTGTAGGTTTTGAAATCGTGGACTTCACATAAACCACTATCCTCATTTACTCGGCAACCGGCTTCAATAGTGACTATGGTTTTCACTGTGTGCTGTATAAACTTCTAATCAAATTCAATTAATGTTGAATTCATACGCTGTTTGGTTCGTTGAGGGACCATTGCTGTATTGGGTTATATGAATGTGAATTCAAGGTGTTTGGTGGGCGTTTATTCTTGAACAGATTCGAGTTGAATATTTAATCTGCTAATATATACATGATTGATATTGGGTCGAAAATACAGAGTTTTGTGCTGGTTGGGTCGATTAATATAATGTCGAATGGAATATGGGTGCATTGTTTCATGGGTTCAAGTCATATATGCATGAATTGAGTCATTCGATTTGATTGAAGATTTCAGAAGTTCTAAATTTGCCATGAAGGAGGAAACTCTCATATATAGAGATTGATTGATTGTGAAATGGTTTTATAATCATAATCTGAAAGATAGCTTCTGCATATAAAAGGGAAAGTGTGAATTTGCCAGTAATTGCGATTTGGATAAAAGTGTGGAGTTCCTCCCATTCGGCGGAAAACGAAAGCTGCTCTTCAGCAATAGAGAGCGACTTGTCTAGTTTGCAGAACAGTGAAATGGTTTGGTAGCACTGGAGAAGGCATACAAATCATAGGAAGATATGTATTGATTTGATTAGCAAGTTTCGTGGTATTATAGATCGAATTGGTGTATTTTCTTAAAGGTTGTTCATATCAGAGATTTTTATTGAAGTATTGCCAGGACAAGTTCCCTTAGATTCAAGGCTGGTACAGGAAAATATCTTTTTGAGGCCTAAATTGCTTGTAGCTTTGTTGGAAGTTAAATTCTCAAGTGAATTGAAGAAAATTCAATTTTTGAGTGAGGAGTCTGTTTTCTGGATATCACCATTCTTTGTGTGCTGAATCTATTGCAAGCTGATTGATTTGAAGTATAAAAGAGCAATTGGTGTCCATCTTTTCCTCATTGTTTTACTATTTTTGAGGATTAAAAATGGATCCAATTAGTGCAATATTAGAGTTAGTGGACAATCTAATACTCTCTACTATGAATAATACAGTCAAAATCAGCAAGGATTTTCTCACCGATATTCAAAATTATTTGCAAAATGCACAAGAAAAGATCGATTTTTTGTAGCTTGAATCACAGCTACAGCAAGAAGAGCTACATCAAAATAGACACCATTCTGAACCTGTTTTTGTTCAGAACATTGAGACAACCACCCATCAGTAGCATGTTAATAATGTTACAGTTCATTCAAATAAAGTAGCAGTTGTAAATGCAGATGCAAAAACTCAGTCTGCACTTCCCAAGCCCATCATCAGACCTTGGGAACAACTTGTCCACAACAAGCACAGAACTGGTCTTGGATATGACAAGGACTTGTCCTTTCATATTCTAGACAATGCCAAGCCCATTCAGTTTCAGAGTGCTAGATTCATTCATGACAGTTCACCTGGTCCTTATGACAGTTCAGCTTCAATTGTTCCAGACTCTGCCCCTCTTCCGCAACAACAACAACAAAAACAACAGATTGTGAAATGCCAACACTGTGACCGAGTTGGCCATCTGAAAGATCACTGTTTTGATCTTCATCCATGTAATCACTGTCATAAAACTAGCCATTCTTCACACAGATGCTTCAGAAACAAACATCCTGCAAGAACAAAGATTCATCTAGGATGGATCGCTTCTTGGCAATGGGCATCAACAACCAAGAAGATATTCCAAACACATGTCATAACTTGTTCTAAAGTATTGAAAAGTCTTGCAGTTGAGTTTTCTCCATCATCTCACCTTGTATCTGACAGGGGGGGAAATGATGGTCATCTACAAGCTTCAAAGCCACATCAAGCGAGCCTGAGCCACAATCTGCCACACCAGTTTCAGAGTTGTAGTCAGAGACAAAGATGCCCATGAGCACACCTTCAGTTGGCAATTTGGGACACTTCCTCTAGCAGAAGACTTCAACTTCTTGCCAGTTTCGGAAGAATTCCAGGAACAAAATTGAGAACACTTCCTCTAGCAGATGACTCTAGCTTCTTGCCAATTTTGGAAGAGTTCCAGGAATTGCATTAAGCATTCCAGATTTGTTGGTCATCCTTAAACCATCATAGGTTGAGACTTCCCTTTTCAGGTTGAAGTTTTACCTTTTATGCGGGGTGAGACCTCTCTTTTATGGTTGAAGGTTTCCCTCTTTAAAACAATAGGATCACTTCCTCTAGCATAAAACTTCAGTTTCTTGCCAGTTTTGGAAGAGTTCCGGGAACTTCACTAAGCGTTCCAGTGTTGGTGGCCATCCTTAAACCACCGCCCTTTATACCAAAATTTCATAGAGCACATTCAACTTAGTGCTGCCATGCATATTTGCACATTTTGTATTACAACTCTCTTCTTGGACTCATACATAACCCTTCAGATTAAGGGGGGGATGTTGGACACCTAATCCTAAATGGGTTAGTGTGGAAGCTGAGTAGACTAAATAGTCCAAGAGACCTTGGGATGTGAATCCCAACGGTCACAACAATGTACTATAAATATATATCTCCTGTTAATAAAAAATGAACTCACATGATTTATCTTTCCTATTATTCTTGCTCCCATGTGTGTTTAACAATTACGAACTGAATACCATTAAAACAAGCTTATATAGTCTGGTATATAATAACAAAATTTAACTGGATACACCATATTGTAGGGAGGCTCAATTGTAAGGATCTCTTTATCTAATCGGGAGTCTGAGGAGTCTGATGAATTACTGTGAAATCAATTTCAAATGGTTGATATCGTCATCACATAAGTTTATTACAAGATTTTTGCATTAACATCAATTGAATCCCTCATATTCTACTATTTGTTTCAACATCAATCGAATTCTCTCTATAGTGCTTTATTTTTTTTTAAATGTAACGACATGTTGGAAAGGAAATGCGGTAATTGCATAGAGTAGTAATTAATGCTTTTTGAAAATGGTTAAAAGACATAAAATTTTGAACAAAAGGCAAGGTCCATGTTATAATGAAATCTTATTACATTATTTCTTTCTTGAACTTTGTAAGTCACGAGTTCCCACGTTGAAGTTAAAGACCTTGTCTCATTATGCCAACATGAATGCTTCTTGAATAAACAAATATATTGTGATTTGCTACTTTTGAAATCAAAGGTTGTTTTGGTACAATTCCTCCATATTTTTCCTTGATCCACAATCGATCCAAAGCAAAAATTTTATAGTTTGAAACATGTGTCTACAAAGGACCATAACAATTTTGCAAATAAATTTTGAATTTCTATGTGAATTAAGATCTACCCTTGAATAAAAATGCACATATCTCCAATCTAAAAATTGAACCCAAGAATAACATCAACTACATCTCTTCTTAAGAAAATTGAGTGTATTTCTCTTTTGAATGTTGACTCACCTCTATATTATTTCCGTCATGATCCTTGAAACTATTCAAAATATCACATTGCTCTTTACCACTAATCTCTTTGGTGTCTTCCACGTTCTTGTTTTAATCCAACATATTATGCTTAAGTAAATCTAATCCATGTCATGCAGTTGAAAATAATGTAGAGATCATTCAACAACATTTAAACATTTTTATCTTGAAAATCAAGCAAGTGTGGTCCACAAGAACCACAATGAAAATACTTGAAAATAATTTTGATATCATTCAACAACATTTAAACCTTTTTATCTTCAAAATCAAGCAAGTGTGGTCCATAAGCAACACAATGGAGATACTTCTTTTTTACATCAAAAGACTACACCTCACCTTGGTTTTAAAATATCGGCCCAAATTTTATTTAAATCTCCATCCTTTATTAATTTTTAGTATCACAACATCACATGAATTTCATCAACTTCTCCTTGCCTCGAAAGGAAGCATATACTTTTGTTGATTTATATATCTCTATCTCATTGTTTCCATTGTTAGGCGATGAGACAAATTCTGTGCAATTCATGCAACAATATTTTTTCTCTTGAGAATATGTTGTTCTATGTTATATTTTCTTTATGTACTCTTCTTTCCAACCCGAAGAATCTTAAGATTGTACTATAATGAACCTAACTTTTGTACAAATCCTACTTCAATATTGATGAGGGTTTTATATGGATGTCATTAACCATTTTATGTTGATTTGGTTTCATACTTAATGAATATGTTTTTTCTTTTTGGGTCATTGACCTATTAAAGATTGTTTAATCTACTAAGTTTTCATTGTGTTTATGAGTGTCTTAAAAGAAATTGACATATATTTCAGTAGTTGATATGAAGTTGGTTGCTTATGTTCTTTGTGCAGATAACAAAAAATATATTGAGTGGTGGCTTTCATCACTTCAAGAGTAGTAAAAACAAGGCTATTGAGAAAATATTTTTAACACTGAGAGAGATTTGGTAGCAACCGTGGAATTAGTGAAGATGCATTTCTTTTTGGTTTTGGCTAGTGGGCATAAATTTCTTGACCTTCTATAGAAGAAAGTAAATTTTCATTTACCCTTTGTCTCCCCTCACTTGGAATGGTTTCACCAGTTGCTTATAAGTTTTCAGTTATCAAGGTTTGTGCCTTGCAATTTCCAATTTCATTTATAGTTGTCCAGGTGGCCTAGGCTACTCTCCAAATCACCCTTGCAAAAAAATCCATCACTCAAAGGATAGTGTTCAAGGGTAAAAGCTCAATACTTTGAGGTCCACCTCTATATTCTCTAAAGAGAGATAAGACCCTATCCCTGTAAGAAATATCAACTCATTGTCCAAGGTGGAAGTGAAACTTTGAATGGTGTTCTAGACATTTTGTATTGTCTATAGGTGCAAAGGATGACAGAAAGAGGGATAATAGTGAATTGTAAAAATAAAAGATAATCATATAATTGAGGTTCAGATAAAGAATTGAAAGAAATGGAAGTCATTGTTTGTATTTATTTATCAGAGTTATTGTCAATCTATCATTCAAAATTTGATGTTTTTTCTACTCCACGGGATAACTGCCTTATAGAGTGTGGCTCAAAGAGTAACATGATAGTGGGTAGAAGGATTCTTAGTGTAGATACCCCCTCCTCAAATTTGTTGATTTTCACCAATGAAGAATTCTTTGCTAACACCACAAGTTCCAATCAACAAGTTCCGTACGGTATCTATTTGAGAGCTCGAGTGTTTACTCCGCAATCATCCTATATCTTTAGTATTGGGAACCAAGGAAGACACTGGGTACATTTACATTTACGTCGATTTTATTATCAAAAGTACAATCTTACAAGTGCCATATGTTCAATAGCCAACCAAGGCTTTGGTCTACTGTACAATTTCCAAATCCAGAATAGTGTAATGAAGGAATACCTCATCATTATAACTAAAATTACATTGGTCCTGACCTTTATTCCCTCAAATAATGCCTTAGCATTTGTCAGTGCCATTGAATTTGTTTCTGTGTCAGACACTCTTGTTTTAAACACATCTCAAATTGTGCCCCTCTCCAATACTTACGATGGTCTATTTGAGCATGCATTTGAAACAATTTATAGACTTAATATGGGAGGACCCTTGATTACCCATGACAATGACACCATTGGGATATTTCGATATCTTGATACAAGTTTCCTAGCTCCAAAATCATTTTCCCAAAACTTCATCGTTTTTGCAAACAATGTTTTTGTACCAAGGAATATTTACTAGGGAGATTGATCCCAATCTCGTATAAGCTATTGGTGAGGAGATGGCTACAACCAATGTAATAAGCCAAAATTTCAGTGTTTCATGGTGCCTTACCGTTGATCCAGACTAAAAATACTTCATTTGGATGCATTTATGTGATATTGTGAGTAGTTGATGGATCTTTCTTACCAAACAGTTCTATCATATCAAAGAGAAATAACAAGGTTGGTCCAATAGTTGGATCAGTTGTGGGAGTTTCTGTTGTTACTGGGTTGTTAACGGTGATATACTTTTTATGTTGTTGTCGTATGTCTCATACAATACTCTCTACTATAACTTGGTTGCCTCTTCCATTACATGGAGGACAATCTGAAACTATAAGACGTAAGGGAAGCAAGGTATCTATTGGGAATCATGCTTCTTCTAGAGCTTCAAATCTAAGTCAAAACTTCACATTTGCAGAGATAGTAGAAGCTACCAAAAGCTTTGATGAGGGAAGTCCCATATGGATTAATTTCCCTAGATTTTCATCCTTATTTTTAACATTTCAAATTCTACCTTACAAATATGTATTATTGAGTGGTATTTCTTCTGTACTAGAACACTTTGGATTTTTCAATTAGTAGAAGCTACCCCCGGCTTAAGATTAACATTTTTCTATGATTTTCTACCTCATGGTGCTGATGATTCTTTCTTCATAAAGTGTATGGTTGTTATTTCAAAGATCATCTATCTTGATTGGACTGTTAAGAAAAAAGTTTTTTTGTACAACTCCAAATTTCTTAATGCCTTCAATATATGAAACAATGATCACGACATGGTGAGATGAAATTAACAATGCTTTAAACATGTATATATGAAAACAAAAGATTATCCTAGACAAATACAATACAATGAGAAATAAGCTTGTATTTCACTTCATTTCCTTCCCTCGAGCTCAAGCATAAGTATTCCACAACGGTAGGAAAGGAAGTAGTTTGACTCATCTCAATCTGTGACTCTCCTCTTTATTTTAGTCTGTACTGATCAATTCTATTATGATAGTCTCTTTCTTGGCTTAAATTGGAACTTGAATCTTTCAACAAAATTTATAAATATGTGTGTCATAATTAACAAAACACTAATATATGTAGTTAAAGGAGCATGACCATAAATATTTTTTAAGAAAACCTGTAGAATGAGGAATCAAGCGAGTGTAGTTGTGGATAGTCAATATTTTCCTGAGATAAAACATCACATCCTTTCAACTCCAATGATGTCATTTGAGGTGCTATAAACTCAATTTTAGTCAAATGGGTACGTATTCCTAGATTAAGTGAGAAAATCCCAAACTAAAATGATAATTATACTCTAACCTTTATCATACCAAATAAAATAAGAGGTAATCACAAACCAACAACTCAATGGAAGGACATGCAATAGTTGAAACAACCAAGAAATCATCATTAAGCAAGATACAATGTCAACAAAATTTATAAATATGGGCTTCATAATTAACAAAAGAGTAATATATGTAGTTAAAGGAGCATGACCATAAAGAATTTTTAAGAAAACCTGCAGAAAGAGGCATCAAGTGAGTGTAGCTATGGACAATCAATATCTTCCTGAGATAGAACAACTTTCGACGGAAGACATTATAAGGTGGAAATGTGAATGAGTAGAGGTGAACAAGCATCTATTGAATGTAGAGTCTACTAAATACAAAAGCATTGAACACAAAGCCAGACAATAACACAAAAAGCACAAAATGCAAGAACGATAAATATAAACACACTCATAGAATTGTCATTTAATAATAGATATTAAAATCAACGTTGCATAAAAGATACTTTATCATTATAGAATGTCATATTAAGTGTAAGGAGGGATATGTAGGTTTAATGTAGAAGATGCGGTATGACAACAGTGATAAAGTTAAGTAGCTTAGTTTGCAAGAATCATCAATTTATGATACAATGTACATATGCAACTGACTGTTCACATAATGTTGATAAAGTTTTATTAAAAGCTACAAAATATCTTCATAGTACTCCATGCTTACAATTCCAAATGCTTTCCAAATCATGTTGGTAGATATATAACAGATACGTAACTACCATTAGAAAGGATTATTTAATCTTACTTATACACATAGACATGTCTTTCATCAACACACACCTTACATAGAAACATAACATCACTCTATATTGATAAGCATTTTCAACCAGAGATAAACTCTTAATTATAAAAGAAGTTCCATTGAAGGAGGTCAACCAAGGCACATTAGAACTTTTAAGACTTTCCATCACATCTTTTAGTCAAAAACAACTGCTAACACTTTCCTCCATTATCTATTAATTGGCTTCAATAAATTAGCTCCACTCCTTCATTGAGTCACTTCATTTCTTTCCCTCAGGCTCAAGCACATATCTTTGACAAGGATGAGAAATGAAGCAGTTATGCAAATCAACCTTTAGTAAGGGGCCTCCAAGCAGAGCTTGTGAGATGAAGGCATGAGCTCCATGATTTCCAAGGATCTGCCTACAGCTCCCGTTATTTGCAGAAGTAGAGCTAAAAAATTAAACATTAGGAATGTGATCATTCTAATATATATCTAAAAACAATATTTAACATTGCAAGACATTGTGTCTTTTCTCTTCGAGCTTTCCTTTTTGGCTAAGAGTAGTATAATATAAATCCAACTCACATAGCTTCGGAAGTTTTCCTCCCCTATGGAGTGGAATCAATGTTGAATTCTCAAGATATTTGCAAGCTTGAAGGTTAAAAACCCAATGAATATGCAGGGGACGAAAATGATGTTAAATTTTGTGACAAAAGGGTACTTGATGATAGGTTGGGAAACTAGAAAGAATGTAATTAGGGACAAAAGTAAACTATTGGCTGTAAATTTGTCAAGAATGTGTAAGAAAAATGTAAAAGTGACAAATTGGAGAGTCTCTATAGAGGCAACAACACCTTTGGCCCAATTAAGGTTCACGACATGAAAACCAACAACTCAATGGAAGGACATGAAACAATTACAACATCCAATCAATCATCATTAATCAAGCTATAATGTCAACAAAAATTATAAACAAGGGCATCACAATTAACAAAAGACTAATATATGTAGTTAAAGGGGTTGTCCATAAATAATTCTTAAGAAAACCTACAAAAATAGGCATTGAGCGAGTGCAATTGTGGAAAATCAATATCTTCCTAAGACATAATACCACATCCTTTCAGCTCCAATGATGTCATTTTAGGTGCTATAACATCAGCTTTAGTCAAATGAGGACATGTTCCTAGATTAAGAGATCAAAGCCCAACCTGAAATGATATGACTCTAGTCTTTATCATACCAAATAAAATAAGAGGTTGTAACAACCCCGGGTTAAAAGTTCATCTAATAAAGTTAATAAAGGCAAAATAAGACCAAGGTCATGGGACACATATTCCAACTTGAATGTTGGGCAAAGTATCCTAGTGGGAATCACTTGCTGTTTATTATGACTAAGGGGAAAGTTTCAAAGGAAATGGAAAAGGTTTTGAAAAGGAGAAAAGGCATTATTAGCATTTATTTTATGAAAATAAAGGAAAATAGGAGAAAAGGAAGATGAAAGGTCACATGATGCATGTGAGGAGGAAATTGAACGAAAATAGAGGGAAAATGAAGAAATTAGAGGCAAAAATTATAAAAAAGACATCAGAGCATCAATTTGGGGCCTTTTGTCAGTTTAGTTTTAGAATTGGTTTCAGAGGGGAGAAGAGAACGAAGAGGAAATGAAAATAAAGAAAGAAAAGGAAGGACAATGAAAGCAAAGGAAAGAAAGGATCAAGAAAGGAAGGGTTGGATCAAGCGGCTTCAACAGGAATACTTGGACATAATAGGTTGCATGTATCATTTCTAGTTGGTTTTGGCATGCATGGTATATGCATGTATGTATTTGGTTCATTTGTCGTCATTGGCATGGGTTTTCTTGGGTTTCGACTGTGATTTTAGCCTTTTCTTTCCATTTCCGGATATCCATGTTGTGATGGGATTCATTCTTGGTTGAGCTTCAAATTGACACAAGGTTTTGGATCCGAGTGAGGTGGTCTTAGGAAAATCCCAAGGTTTGGGGGTAAAGATGATTTTCTCCGAGAAACCATCAAAAGGTGGGTGCAAACATGAAAATTCCTCAAGGCATGGTTGAGGAATTCTGAGGCATCCATGCTCAGTTCAGATTTGTGATCTCGGGACTAGTTTAGGTGAGATCATGGTGGTGTGAGGGTTGAGGTGGTTTAACCTATAGATTCCCTTGGTCGTTTTTGAATTGGCTTATCCTGTGAGATACCACATTCATGCTTAGAATATGGCATCGAGGTGATTAGTTGAAAGAAATATTTGGTTCAGCCCAATCTATGGTTGGGTGGTACGTGGAAGTGCTTGACTTGTTTTACTTTTTCATATGGTTAATAAGAGCCAATTTCCTCTTGTCTTTATAAGTAAATGTACTTTTTATTATTTTTCTTTAATGGTTGTTATATCATTATTAATTATTTGATTATGTGCTAGTTATCAGAATGGTTTTATGACAGATTTAAGAATGGCTCTTATCACCTTTTTCTTTATGAATGACTAGTTAATGAATGTGTGACCCAATTTGTATCATGGAAGCTATTATGAGAGGGCATTAGTCCTTAATAGTAAACCTCAGATAAGCTTGAGATCTCTATGTTCATGTATGCATTCATGACCCGTAGGTTGCATTTTCATCATGTGTTTGACATAATGACTATCATGGTTAGACCAGGTTAGTTCAAGTCCTTGAGTAAGTTTTTTTCTAGAGGATTTATCTCTGGGTTATTTATCATTTCTGGAAGTTTCGTTGAGTTTTGGATAGAGGTTTGAATCCTATCCCTAAAAAGGTGGCTTAGATTTCGCAGTCACTAGCATGGAACTTCCTGAAAGAGACTACAGTCACATGGAAGCAAGCCTGTGAGAGTGATTGGATGGTTATAGTCACTTGGAGTCCTTCTCATGTGAGCGAATTGGGGTCTAGTTTAGTGAAAAAAAATGTTATCTCAAGCATTGGACACCTAGAATGGTTGCTTAATTTTTGGGGGTCCTCTAGCACCTAAGGGAAGTTAGTAAGTTTTTCTTATGTTGGATCCATTTCCTTAAGGTCATCTAGGAGGTTGATTCATGTCATAGTAACCCATTAGATCATTTTTACCCTAGGCAAGTTGATGAAAGTGGGTATATACGAGAGGAGGTGTGTTACATAGTCATACCAGAGAAGATTGCACTCTTTTTGGGTGATATCTGATACCATAGGGTGGTATCAGAACATGGTTTAAACACTTGGACCTGATGGGATGAACACATGTGGTTATGCATGCATTATCAGGGTTATGGTTGTCATGCATGAGGTCATGGTATGCAGTTGGTATTGTCATTCATGATGTTGATATATTGATTTGATTATGATTATGTATATATTAGCACGATACATGATAATGTGGATTGATGTTGCAGATGAGATAAGTCTCCCCTTAATGTCATTGAGGTATGATTTTAGTTATTGTGTCTATTTGGTTTATCTGAAATGGTATACTTGCATGAATAAGATAATCAAAGATGATGAGAAAAATGGTAGACTACATTTCACGTGACTCTCCCTACATATCAGTTTGGAGAAAAGGAGGTGAGTACTCTCCTAATATAGCAGACATGTTGTGAAGTTTGAGGGTAAATATTAGAAGTTGCAATGAAGACAATGACATGTTGGTTGAGGCACATGAAAGACTTGCAAGTGCTTAGGAAAATAAAGAAGAGGTCAATGTAGTCATCCTTCAAAGATTTTAAGACTTGTAGAGACAAGGATAGTTGGGGATTAGCCAAGAGAAGTAAGAGAATACTAATGGATCCTATGGTAGCAGGTCTCAGTCAGGATAAAGGTTGGATATAGGGGACATAGTCTGAGGTGGAAAATCATTTTAAACACCTAATATGAGGATTGGTATGTATGGGTATGATTCCACTTCCTCGTCCATGAGACATCATTATCATCACCGCCATCATCCTTATAGGAGGAGTGATTACTTTCCAGAGGAGTTAAAGAAATTCAAGCCACCTACATTTGATGGAGAGATGAAGAAGTTAGAAGATGCAGAGGCATGGTTTCTTGGAATGAATAAATTATTCATATTGCACAACTACTCAGAGTGCATGAAAGCCATGATAGCCACCTTTAGTCTTAAAGGAAAGCAGACATTTGGTGGGAAGATCTGAATAATTTCAAGGGAATTCAATAAGAAGAGTTGATTTTGGATGAGTTTGAGAGACTCCTCAAGAAGAAGTACCTATCTAAGAGGTATTATGATGATAGTCCTAAGGAATTTTATGGACTACGAATGGGTTCTATGATAGATTATGAGTACAATAGCAGGTTCCTTAAGTTATTTAGGTATGTTACTTACGTCAAGGATGAGAAATCGAAGATTGAAAGGTTCATCAGTGGGTTTCTAGCAGCATATAGAGACAAGATTGAGTTTGATGAACCACGGTCATTGGAGGAAGCCATCAGGAAATTGAAGCATTGTTATGAGCATTCAAGGTGTAAAGTTGAGCCTAAACATTATAAAAAGGGAAATGAGAAAGTTAAATGGAAGTGGCCACCAAATCAAGGAATACATCAGGATGCAAGTGAGAAAGAAAATGTTTCTCCTTATAAGAAGTTCAATGTAGTTGAGAACAGACATGGGTCGTAGCCTGGAGAACAACAAAATAAAGGTGATGGTATGAGATTGTTGTAGTGCTGGATTTTTGGAAAAGATAATCGCAAGAAGGATTGTCCATTGTATCAGGGTGGAATACCTTAGATCTATAGTGCTTAGGAGGTGCATGCTATTGGCGATGTTGGTCACTAGCCTTTCTAGTTGAAGGATTCATGTTTCCATAGTCCTTATTCCTTGTAGCCTCTAAATCATCCTTCTTATTTCTGGTAGAAGTTAACATCATTATCTAAGAAGAGGAAGATGTATTTTGTGCAACTGGATTTGTATCCTAGTTTGGGAAAGGATATGTCAAAATAGAAGGTGCAGTTGATGCAACTTTCAAAAATATATTGATCTCTACATGATGTGGACAATCTTTCATGAAATGTTCGTCATTACAGATAAGGCATGGGTAATGAGGTTTTCGCTTATCGTCAGGAGACTGATTCTTCAACGTTTCTTGTGGAGGGTTTTATTATTTTTTCTTTCCTTTACCCATTTTATGATTTATAGATTGCTGAGATTTTCCTTTATTGGGTTGGACAACATTTATCTCAAAAGTATCCATAGGAGAAGGATTGGGAGGGTTTTGATTGGTTACAATGGGAGAAGATTTCGAATTAGGTTGATTAGAATATTTTGTCACTAACTCTTAATCGAAGGAACCAACCACACCATAAAAAATGTGTGATTATTATAAAAGTTAAGAACTCACATAGGGAGGTTGACAATTTCATTCCCAAAATCTACGATTTATACATGAATCCAGTTGGAGAATCTATAGGGATTTCAATGACTCATTTATTTTCTATGTAAACTTGTTGACTATTTCTCGACTAACATCAACAATCTATAATTTTTACTTGTCGTGATTATTTCTAACACCTCCCCGTCATCATCACCTACACGTTAACTTGCCTGCTAGTCTACAAAACACTTGAGAACTTCATTCTAAATGTTGCAATTTGTACACTGAATGAGCCGTAGATTCAATACTGAATCCGTCAACTATCAACTACTCTTGTCGATTATTAATTATGAGAAATATATCGCTGATTAGGGAAAAATGATCACTAACATATGAATAGATGTCATGATTAATATTGGCACCTCCCCTTAATCGTGAACTACATGTTAACTTTTTTGTTGTCATACCATATCAAAATTAAAACTCACATAGAGAGCTTGACAATTTCATTCACAAAAGTTACAATTTATACATGAATCTAGCCAAAGAATCTAGAGGGATTTTAACGTATCTCATTTATTTTATATCTGAAATTTCCCACTATTTCTACTAACTAACATCGACAATCTATAATTTGTAATTGTTGTTATTATTTCTAACAATTCCTTTTAAGGAGTAGGTGGAATAGTATGCTAGGGTCACAGAGCATTGTGTTTGTTGTTATAGAGCATGCTAGATTGAGTATAAATTAAATCTAGATATTTACCACGAAAAATGACTTTCTCTTCAGTAACAAATTCACCCTTGGCAATGTCCTTAGTTATAGTGGGCAGGAGGTATTTGATGAACCATTATGCCAATAACAAATCAAGAATGTAGTTTTTTATCAATCGATGTCAACACCACCAGTAATGTATATGATCAGATATATGAGTGGAGTCAGATTGTTTTAAGGAAGTGAAAAGACTTGTTCCAGTTTCGTAATGAATGGGTAATTGGAAATGGGTTAGAAACATAGTTTCCAAGGGATTAAAGTTGTTAAATGAAGCTCATGGTAATTCAACATACCACTTAGTTGCAGTACCAGTAAAATTTCTCTAGAAAAGTCGTAAATGAATGGAATCATCATTTAAGGAACTAGATGAGAACCATAAATGATAGGTCATAACATGAGTGGACAAATCTTGTGTAGGATTTCTATTCAATTTTAGAATGTCACTCGGAAATTTGGTAGGAATAGTTGGCCACCAAGGAGAATGACAAATTGGAACTTTCATTAGTCGAGATATATCTAGCAACCCAAGTCTTGAAATGAATGGAAATCACCTATTAATGTACGTCTATAGAGGTTGAATTTGTGGATAAAGGTTAACTGATGGTAGAGGATACCCTAGATATGACGAAATGGGTTAAGTAACTAGTATTTGCATTCCAAGATAAGGAGTATTTTGATAACTAGGATAACTGTAACTAGGTTGTCCAGTTCCCTCAAAACCTTAGTAAGGTTGGAAAAACTGAGTTTGAATATGTTGGCCTTGATAGGGAATTTTTGAGACAGTTGGTTGGCCAACAAGAATTTTCGAAATGCCTTGGAATGGTTTCTTGGATGCATTTTGCATCATCCCAATATTGGGTTGACTAGTTGGTGCCTACGACATGTTATGCATAGGTTGGTTTAATTGCATCTAAGGGATGGATTGAACACAAGGTGGAGTTTGTAATACTCCCCGAAGAGGCTCGGTACATGGGATTACTGGTGGAGTAATTTGTATTTGGGATACAACTTGAACAGGTTGACTCACTTGAGATGTAACATAGGCAGGTTGAGGTATGGATTGAAAAAATTGATAAGTAGGGACTTGGAGCTTAGCTAGAACAAGTTTATAGGTTGGAATTTGAGTTAATATCAAACTAGGTTGAAGGGGAAATGTAGGATGCCAAGGATTAACATCCATTCCTAGAAATGAAGGACCCATAGAAAGAGGAATCGAATAGGATGGAGCACCAACTTGTAGCATGTGATCATGTCAGGTTAGGAGGTAACTCCACAATGAAAATTGTGTTTTTTCATTAATATTTCCCATGGATATATACATGTTTTGAGAGTTTCTTAGGCTTCACCTGCTAGTGTCTCTTCATATTCCTAATCTCCTTATTTTCTATTTACATTATTTACATGGATTTCCTAAAAGATTAGGTGTCAACATTCCCCACCCTTAACCTAAAGGGATGTTGGAGAGTCGAAGAATCATTATGAATCTTTTAAAAAAATATATTCCAAGCGCTTTGGTGAAGATCTCTGCAATCTGATCATTTGTGGAACAATGTCTTAGATGGATTGTCTTGGCCTTAACATGATGTCGAATTAGATGGTATTTTGTATTTATGTGTTTCGTTTGATCATAGAACTTTGAGTTCTTGGCCAACATTATTGATCAAGTGTTTTCAATCATGAGAGGAGTTGAATGCATTTGTTTCTCCTCCAAATCTTCCTAAATTTTCCTGAGCCATGAATTTTCCTTTGTTGGTTCAGCTACTGCCACATATTTTTCCTTATTTTTGGAATCTGTTGGAACTAATTGTGTGATCTCTAGGAGATAGATCCTAATCCAATACTCATAGTATAACCTGAAGTAGATACCCGAGTTTCTTTGTTTGCATAAAATTCTGAATTGGAGTATCCAATCAAGACGACGTCACCCACCCTTGTATACTTGAGTCTAAACTTTTGAGTTCCTTTCAAGTACATTAGAACTATTTTTGCAGCAAACCAACGTCCCTCGCAAGGCTTTTGCATAAACCTGGAGAGGATTCCAACATCAAATGAAATGTTCGGTCTAGTAGTAGTAAGGTAGTTGAGAATTCCTGTAGGATGTCTATACTTTGTTGCATCCTCAAATTCATTTCCTTCATTGGATGTGAGCTTCAAGTTCTGTTCCATTGGAGTAGTCAAGGGATTTCACTCAACCATGCCAAACGTGTTAAAAATATATACAATTTACTTATTCTAAAAGAGGAATATAAAATCCGGATGTTGAGTTACTTCAATACCAAGATAGTAGTGAACATAGCCCAAGTCAATCATTTCAAAACCTTTCCTCATTTCCTTCTTTATGGATGCAATGTATCTCTCATTGTTCCCTCTCATCAAAAGATCATCTACATACACCATAAGATATACAACTATTTTCCCAACTTTCTCTATAAAGAAAGTTGCATCATCAAGATCATAATGTTTGAAGTTGAGTTTCAAAAGAAGCTCAGTTAACTCTTCATACCAGGTTTGTGGTGCTTGCATGAGGTCGTACAAGGATTTCACAATCTTACATACTTATTTTTCTTGGCCCTTCACAACAAATCCTTCTGGCTAGGACATAAAAATATTCTCTTTCAAATCTCCATTAAAGAAAGAAATTTTTACATCCATTTGATGGAAATTCCACCCGTTCCAAGCTGCCAAGGCAAAGAGTGCCCAAATGGTAGCACATTTTGTTGTGGGGGAAAATGTGTCCTCATAATCGACCCTTTCCTTCTATGCAAAAACTTTTTCCACAATCTTGGTTTTGTGCTTTTCAAGTGAGCCATCAGCTTTATACTTGTTCTTGTAGATCCACTTGCAGCCAATTGGCTTAGTTCCCAATGGAGGATGAACTAGCTTCCAAGTGCCATTCTTTATCAAGGCATCATATTCTTTCTACATTGCTTCTTTCCATTCATCATGAGAAGAGGCTTCTTTGTTGTAAGTTGGTTAAAAATCTATAAACAAATTCAGTTCACAATCATAAGAAACATCCATATCAATGGGTGAATCAGAATGCCCTACATCACCTCCATTTTTCCTGGTTGAAATTCTTGTTCCTGTCTTTCCAACGTCATCAGGATGAAAAATTTCAAGTGTTTCTATCAACCATTTTTTCCGACCTTTCTGAGATGTCCCAAGCTACTCAGTTGACGGAGTTGGGACCTAATCAAGATTGAGTCTCCCAATTCTGTCAATCACATCACTCAAATTGTCATCAGTGGGTAGAGCTCCATATGGGGGAGAGAGTGCTTCAAAATAATATTCCATAGATTGGTCCAGTATAGGAATCCCCCCTTCAATAAGTGGAACCTCATTATCAAATTCTTGAAATGAATTGACATGTCTGAATCTATCCAAGTGATCAAGTTGTTGCTCAACAACATTGTCAGCCTTGGATTCAAGAAAGATCACATCTCTAGACACTACGAACTTCCTATTAACTTCATCATAGAGACGATATGCTTTGGAGATATTTGAATACCGCAATAAGATACATTTACGACTCCTTGCACAAAGTTTGTTTCTTTGTTCCTTAGTTATCAAGGCATAACAGGTGGAATCAAAGACCCTGAGATGCTTTACCGAAGAATGTGGCTATACAACATTGCATAAGGAGACTTGTTTCTAATAAAATTAGAAGGAAACATATTCTTTGTATGCACAATATATAGAACTGCATCTACCCAAAATATCAATTTTACATTCTTGAAAAACATCATGGAACGTACCATATTTAAGATTTTCCTGTTCATTCTTTCAGCTACTCCATTCTGTTGGAGATTATAAGGCACAATTGTTTGATGTTTGATCCCATGCTGGAAAATATAGTTTTCAAATTAATTTGAAGTGTATTATTTTCCATTATTAATGCAAATAGAGCCAATATGAGATTGTGCATAATTTTCAATCCATGCATAAAAGTTCTTGAATGTTTGAAAAGCATAACATTTTTTCTTCAATAAATAAACCCAACACATTCTGGTGTAGTCATAAATAAATTCCATTATATATATATTTCCATTTGCAGAAGGAACAGGAATTGGGCCACATAATTCTGAATGAATGAGTTCAAGTTTTCTATGTGCTCTGGAATGTGAATCGTGAAAATATTGTTTGCCATTATTTCCTAGAATACAAGCATCACATTCCTTAAGTTTCGTAGGAATTGTAGGGAAACCAGTAACACCACTTTTCTTCAACATATGAAGCCTGTCATAATTCAAGTGTCCAAATATAGCATGCCATAAAGACTTGATGGAAATTTACCTTCATATAGTGAGAACTATATGAAAAGTTTTGTGTACGAGAGGAGGTACCTTGCAACTTCATAAGTCTTTCTTCTTTTATCCTTGTCATGACAAGTAAGTGATATGATACTTGTCTGACATCAACCTTGCCATCAAACATACGAATGGAGTGTACTTCCTGGAGGATGTGGACCAAAGACAACAAGTTTCTCCTCAACTCCAGGAGGTATAGAACATCGTGTATAAGAATGTTTGGAAGACTAGGCAATCTAAGCTTGATGGTGCCAAGCCCTGATGGCTTGAGTTTTGACTTGTCTATAAAGTATACTGCTCCATCAACATTGTCAGTGAATTCTTCAAAAACAAATCTTCTAAAATTCATGTGTAAAGTTGCTCCCAAATCAAGAAACCAAGCCTTTTTCCAAGAAGCAAGTGAAGCATTAAATAATCTTTAGTTACTCCAATATTACAATGTGCCATAACATAGTGAGCGGATTCGAGTGCTTTACCTTTCCCTTTTTTATTGATTTTACATTGGGCTTCATTTCTTCCCTGCTCAATTTTATCCCAAGGAAACTTACATGTGGATGCATCATGTCCATCTCTATTGTAATGTATTCAATGAAGATCAAACTTTTCTTCGTGGAATTGTTTGTGCCCCCTGCCTCTAAAATTCCCTCTCCCTCTTCCTCTAGAAGAATCTTATGCATGATTCTTCTCTTTATGTGCAAGACACACAACTTCTTTAGAATACTATGCAATTTTCTTCATCCCAAAATCCTTCTCTCTCTCAACAAACTTCTTCTTTAGGGAGTCAAAGGTAATCTCTTTGAGGTTTCCACTTGCTTGCAATGAATCAAGATAATTTGAATAAGTGGGATATAGTGCCTTGACATAAGCTATGAGAGGAATGTATATTTGAACACTAATGGTTTTGATATCTTGCATAATAGATCTTACTTTTGATGCTAAAGCAAGAGGGTCATCATTTTTCAATTCAAGACTAAACAATTTAATCATTAGTTGGACAACTTCAAGTTCAGAGTGTGAATCATAGAGTTCCTTCAACTTCTACAAGGCTTCAAAAGAATTTGAAAATGGTGAAATATGGAACTCACCTCCTCATTTACAAATGCCACAATAAAGGCCTAGGGATTTCTATTCTTGTTTTCCCAAATGGTGATCTCCTTATTTGAGGTGGCCTTTGCAGGTTTATTATCTCCTTCTACACAAACTCCTTTCCACAACTCATTGAAAATGAGAGAGTGTTTTATCTTTCTTGACCATTTAGGATAGTTCTATTTTCCTGAGAGAAATACTCCAACAATAGATATCAATGAATGCATTAAAAATATGTGTACTGTAAAAAAAAAAAAAAAAAATTGTACTTTTGGTGGCAAAAAAAAGCAGTTTTGGTGGCAAAAAATGCACTTCTGGTGTAAAAATTGCAATCGGATATTTATTGAAATAGGTATTATGTGAGGGAGGTGTATATGGGGCAGGGTGTATTTTGGGAAGGTTTTATATGGGGAAGGTTTATGATGGGAGAGGTAATGATTGGACCAGTGGAGTTATGGTGGGTAAGGTTATAATTCGACCGATAACATTATGGCAACGTAGACAATGTATATGACAACAGAGTGGATTCAAACCATGGAAACATATCCGAACCAAGAGTGTGATGGTATGGGTGGTATGGCATTATTATATGGGAGAGTGGTGAACAATGAGAAGTATTATATTGATATCGGTGAGCAGTATTATATTGATACTGGTGAATAGTGAGAAGCATTATATGGGAGAGCATTATTATATGAGCTGTGAACTAGTGCTAGCGAGGAATGTGGTGTGTAGTTGGACCAAAGGGGGAATGGTATTGTAGTGGAATAGAGCCGAGGAGTGGAAACTGAGTATTTTTTGAATGGGACATAATAATTGAGATACTACTAGAGGTCGATAGTGCAGGTGAGGCTGAGATGCATAGGCCAAATGTGAGGTGAGAATTGTCAACTATGAGAGTGAGGTGTATCTAGGCTGAAATAGAGCCACAAGGAATGAGCCACGAAGACAATAAACAATGATGTATTATATATGATACCATATAGTGACAAAACCAACACCATGGTGCCTCTACCTACCTCAGTTACAATGATGCCTCAATTCCATAATAAAACTAGAATGGGAGTCGATTCAGTCATGAGGAGAAAAAAGGAATGTCGGAAATCATCATCACTACTGGAAAAAATAAGTTCCAACTTGCAAAAGTCTAATAGTAGGATTAACATAGTCAAATAAAAAGGTTTAATTGCCTTGCAAATTTCTTTATCTAGCAGTATAATCCGCAACACACAAAGCCATTCAAATTGCACTACTGCATAAACTGTTTAATAAGGCACCAATGGGGAAGATTGCAAAAATGGGGAAGACTATAGAAATGGCATAAGGGAGTTACAAGGGTATAAAAGCTAAAAATGGAGCTGGTTCTTATACCATGTCAGGCCAGGAAATAACTCCACAATGTGAATTGTGTTTTTGCATTAAGATTTCTCATGGATATATACATGGAGTGAGAGACTCTTGGGATTCACCTCCTAGTTTCTCTTCATATTCCTAATCTCATTATTTCTTATTTACATTATTTACATGAATTTCCTAATACCAAATATTAGGTGTCAACAGATCGACAGATGGGAACATTCCAACAACAAATTTCCCCCCTGCTGGAGGATAAGGAGTGTATGGAGGTAACTTCCCCTAGTGAGAGGGTATATGGGATCAGAGAGGTAAGGCTATTATGGATGCCCCAATCGACCAAATGCACCATATTAATGTTCCAAAAGAGATGGGGTCACAATAGGTTAGGTAGGTTCGGAAGTGCTCATTAATAAGGGTCCATATAATATTCTATAGGAAGATGATAAAGGAGAAGTCCATGAACTAGTCGATGCACCAGAAAAAGTAACATATAATGACTCGTAGCCATGTGGCAATGACGGATGACCATAAAAATGAGTTTTTAGTGAGGTTACAAATGTAGAAGTTGCTGCAACCTCGGTCAACTCACTTGTGATAGTAGACATAAGTTGAGAGACCATCATTGACTCAATCATGGTTAGAATTCTCGAAGGTGTGTGCAGAGCGAAGTTAAAAGGTGAATTGAAATGTGGGGTGTGATGTAAAGGAGCTTGTTTTCAATTATTAGAGATAACGACTTGATATATAGGAGGAAAATTTGGTCTTAATGGTATGTTCACAGGAGATTGAGCACTATGTGAATCCTCTTTAGTAATTTCCTCTATGCTCAAAGAACTTGTTGGAATATGTTCTTCGTTAGGACCAAAATATACATGTTGTGGTTGAGATGAAGGAAGAGAAAGAGAAGAAGAAGTTCTTGAAGTAACTGGTTTAGTTATTTGTGGTGCCTCAGTTTGTATAAGATGAGGTTCTAAAGTGTATGAATCTACAATTTCAAGTTCAATGACTTCATGTTCTAATGCTTCAATTTCACTTGCTTCAGACTATCTCGTTGGCAAGGATGTAATTTCAGGTTCGATACTTATGGGAAGTAACGATTTTGTTTAATTAAATTCAGATGTGTTTTGATAAGGGGTAGCTTCTGAAGCACTAGGTTCAATAGTTTTCATTTTATTATTCTTACAATGACCAGGTGTTTCCTCTGGAGGTAAAGGAGGACATATTTGCATTCTATGTGAACAACGCGAGTGTTCGGGGTGTTCTTCCACAATGGATTAATTAATTTTATAAATTAACAACACAAATAAAAAAAAAACAGGGGTAACTAGTCAAAAGGGCTTACCAAGTATCTAAGAACTGCAATATATTGTTTCTAGTGCGCGCAAAAAAATTTCCCAAATTTTGTGTTCGGTGTATCACAATAAACAAGGTGGCTGAATCGATTACCTATGGCAGAATAGAAACCAAGTGGTGACTTCCAAAATATACCTGGAGGTATTTGGAATCATAGTTTGTATTAGTGTTTTCTAATGCATCCTGTATGATAGGAAGTATCTCGATATACTTTTCATATGTGGAGCACACTCGATATACCCGACGATACATGGACAATGGTCTGATATACTTACATATGTGGAATATCGACAACCCCCAGAATGTAACATAGACAAATAATGAGAAATCATATTTTTAATGATGTCAAAACATGTTTCTAACCTAGACCACTATGTGTGTCGATAATGTTCCAAATTCTCCTTAGGTTAATTGAATAGATTTTAAAGTTAATGTTCGAATAAGTTTCAATTTCAAGGCTCACGGTATGAATTCACGTGAATTGCCTATGATGCAACTAGCATGATGAAAAGAAATATTTCATTTTGATGAAGATCCTTCTATGGGAAGGAAGAAACAAATGATGATGCAATAATCAAAGATGTAGCAAACATAATATTCCTAATAAGATATTTCAATGTACTATTCCAATGCAATTCAGAACCCTATATGCAATATGCAAGAAATGGATTTTTTTATTTTCTTTCTTTTTCAATTTCAAATGAAACAAAAATGAAAATGAAGCTAGACTAGTGACTAAAAGAAAAACATAATGCAAATTTAATATGAAAATTCTTTTTTATTCAATCAATAATCAAACCAGCTATTTAGAAACCCTAATTGACAAGAAGAAATTAAAACCAAACAAATTCTCATCAAGAGGAAATCAAACACAAATGTAAACACATTGATTGCTTTACAAAGACAATGAATAGTTCAAAGGCTTGGGAAATTCCACTGGATTAGATCATAAATCACAATAAGGCCTAAAAGTGTTGCTTTTTCATCCTACGGAACCATCACATTCTAGATGAAGGAAACATTGTGATTCATTGCACTTATAGAGAGAGGCAAGTGCATTGGGTCACTCTGTCTCATACCAGAAAGCGCTTTCAGGCTAAATTTATTCAAAAAGAGAAGAAAAACCTTAACAAGCTTATAATTATGTTTTCCTATGAGTAATTACTCTGTAACAAGTTAATTTAAGTCATATTGAAAGGTATACATTGAGTAATTTAAGGAAACACTATAGGAACATCTCATTCCCCAATGGAGTCACCTAGTGGTTTGATGGAAAATTCTCTTCTGTAGACAGAAGTGAATCCCCTAGATCTAGTGGTTTGGTATAGAAGCAATAGAAAAAAAAACACTTGTGCTTTGCTTAGAGAGATTAGAATATGGAGGAAGGAGTTACCTTCGGTCTGACACAAGTTCTACTCTTATCATTGCTTGTGAACTTTAATTCCGTCTCCAAACGTTATTAATGAAATCTAAAAAATAATTATAAGAAGAATGAGAACTACAAGATACACATAACATAAACCAATATCTCTAATTAATGAGTCAAGAGAGAATTGAAATAAATATGCATCAAATAGACACAAGTATAGGAAAGAAAAGCTCTTTGTATTTATAAAATGTAGGAGAAGATTAAAACCCTGTTGCAGATCTCGACTAGCCACGAAGAAAGCCTTCAATCAAAACTTAAGGATGGTAATGGATCATTAGGTAAAAAGCAACATCAACAGGGCATAGCTAAGAGTCTCCAAAATCCAACCCAGACTCTATGGGAGGTAGTTAATTTAGAAGGTAAATATGGTACTTTAGGATTTACCAATCTAGGAATTAGATCCATATATGAGGGAGGATAAGCTCTAGGGATAAGAGATAAGACCTCTAGAGTAGGAATTTGATATTTCAATCCATAGTAAATGGTTAAACCCAACTTAGAAGCTTCTCGAAAGAGAACATTCAAAATTATTTTATATTTTTCCTGAAATTCTAGAACCATATCACCTGCAGGAAAGGAAACATGCATTGGTTAGTGTAGTTTCTCAATTATCCACCATAAAATTAGTGCAGGTTGTTATAAGGCAGAGTGTGCTTGGGAAGAAACTAGGTTATTGAGTTGATTATCCCATAAAAATTTTACTTTTTGGAGAGATAATTGTTAACCTTTTTAAAGGGATGATTACAAGGTGTTAAGGATGTTGATTGATCCATTTTCCAGGCCATCTGAGTAGATGTGACAAAATTACTTGTAACAAAGGGGGAACGAGAATTACGAATAGGTAGTTAGAATATATGGAAACTATATTGTATTGAAAATGAAAGAAGAAAGGGAAGATACGAAGCAGCAAGTCCTTGGCAATGATGAGTGGAATTGGGAATTTAGTCCATGTCTGATCTTTGGCGGCACCAACATATTTCCTTTGATGTATGTTTTGATCAATCACGGTGATTGTCTACTACATCCAAAATACAATCTATGGTTCCATGTGAGGAACTATGTGCTTTGTTGTATGTTTTGATCTGTCACTATGATTGTCTACCACAACCAAAATAAAATCTATGGTGCGAGAAGGAAAATAGTATAATTGAGAGATAAAAAAAGTCATCCTTCATATCAGTTATGTTGCTTAATGTTGTTCTCACTATGAAATTGAATTGAATTTTGCAAAGCACAATAAAGTTGCATGACTAAACTTAAGTGGAAGATGGTAGGAATTAAAGAAGCATGAACCAAACATAGCATCTTTTCGGAATTTAACATCAATACAAGAATTTTAAATATTCTACCTCCTGTAGAATTTATTTGAAATACAGTGACACTGCAAGGCTTCCCTATGTTCTAGTTGGGTGTAAATAGGATAAGTAAATGTGGGATTAACTTGTTGTCATTATGGCATAGGTTTGATGCTATGGCTCTGGTGTTGTCCTTGATGGCAACTCACCTTGGTGACAAATCTCAATTCAGGCACTCAGAAAGAAGAAAAAGACATATACGCAGGTTCATCTAGATGAAGACGCGTATACACGCGGGTTATACGTTACAAAAGTGCATATATGTTGGGGAACTTACTCTTGGTCCATGGTAGTTAGTCCTTGGTATTTGAATCTATGGTTTTGGACCATGGCATCTCGTCTGATGTGTTGATCCCAAGCTTTGGGTTCATGGTATTAAAATGTTATGGTTTTGGACCGTGGTATTGTGGAAGGCCTAAGACTATAAAAGAGGAAGGAGATCTTTTAGTAAAGTATCATCTGAATTATCATTGAAAATTTGATAAAGTGGTAGATCTGTAATTCTTGTAATCGGGTTATGGTGCAGATCTAGATCTGATTGAAGGAGGAACCTTAGCGCAAAGAGAAGGATAAGTTCTATTGATGTGTCATAATCTTTAAGCTTTAATGATAGTATCTTTGTATGATTTTGGTCTGTTATATGTGGCGCTTGCTTGATCTATAACACTGATAATCTGGGTTAATTAGCATTCTGAATATCTGAAAGAGTGAATTATCTTTTATAGATCTGTACGCAGGTTCAGTGAAGCTAAGGCACGTGTACACGCTGGTTCAGTGAATGAAAACAGAGTATACACAGTTTGTTCCAAACACAGAAGCGTTTGCACACATGTTGCAGGTTATTGAAATAGCGTATATACTTTAAGTTGTGATCTAGCTACTTCTGTTTATTGATGCTGTGTTCTGGGTTCAGATTTTGGTGTGTGGTTTCTGGTACAGTGTTTTGGGTATAGCTATGAGAAAAGTATCTACTTGATTCAGATCAAATTGGTGGAAAGGAGATTGGTTGACGGAGAAATTCTTGATGATTGATTGATGTTCATGGATCCAGTCTGAAAATTTA
>APFE031017578.1:0-14781 GCA_000404065.3 Pinus taeda
AGGAGCATAGGATTGATTTGTTCATAGGGACTTTAAAGGATAATATCCAACATGAGGTTCACCTTTGGGAACCTGATTCATTGGAGAAGGCATTCAGGTTAGCAAGAAAAATGGAAAGAAAAATTATGGCAACCAGGAAGCCTACCAATCAAACATATAAAGATGGAAGTGTTGTTGCCCCTAGCCTTCCACAACCTACAAGGTTGACACCACAAAAATTGGTAGAAAAAGAGAAAAAGTGCTTTGTTACAGTTGTGATAGCAAATACACTAAAGGTAATAAGTGTGTTGAGAAGAAATTATTCTACATAGATTGTGAAGAGGAGGAAGAAAAGGAACAAGAAATGGTAAAATAAGAGGATATACTCCAGGAACAAACCCTAGATAAAGAATAAATGAATCCGACCATATCTTATAATGCATTGGCTAGAATTACCACTCCTCAAACTATTAAGATAGAAGGACATATCAAGAAGAATAAGGTAATAGTGTTGATTGATTTGGGAAGTACCCATAATTTTATTCATTGTAAGATAGCAAAGGAATTGAATTGTTTCCTATATCTAGCACTAGAGTGTCAAGTGATGGTTGCAAGTGGAGGAAACATAATTTGCTCTAGAAAGTGCCATAATAAAGCTATCCACGGGAGAATATGTATTGAATAGCCCAATTCTTTCCATTCCAATGGGTGGTGTTGATGTTGTACTAGGAGTCCAATGGCTACAATCCTTGGGTATAATAGCTTGTAATTTTCAAGAACTTTTCATGAAATTTTCTGCAGAAGGAAAGGAAGTTGAATTAAGGGGTATTTCAAGGAAACCGGGAAAGATAATTAAATCTAACGGCATGACAAAGCTTCTAAAGAAGGAACAACGAGGTGTAATTGCACAATTATGTTTGCTAGAGGTTCCCACATCGAAATCATCTATTTCACCAGATCTCCGAAAAGTCTTGGGCAATCATTCAAAGGTATTTGAGACTCCCAAAGGTATCCCACCTATTCGTGATCATGATAATTCTATTCATTTGATTCCAGGAAGTGTTCCTCTAAACATCAGGGGGTACAAATATCCCTATTCCCAAAAGAGTGAAATTGAATGTATGGTTGGAGAAATGCTAGAGGTTGGTATAATTTGACCTAGTCCAAGTTCTTTCTCTACTCCAGTAGTATTGGTGCACAAGAAGGATGGATCATGGCACATGTGTACGGATTATAGGGAGCTCAACAAGATCACTATTAAAGATAAATTTCCCATTCTTGTCATTGATGAATTATTGGATCAATTGCATGGATCAATTTACTTCACCAAGTTGGATCTTCATTCAGGATATCATCAAATCAGAATGAAGACTGAAGACATTTTGAAAACTACATTTAGAACTCATGAGGGTCATTATGAATTTTTGGTCATGCCTTTTGGTCTTACCAACCTACCTTCTACATTTCAAGGTTTGATGAATTCCATTTTCAAACCCTTAGAGAATTTGTGTTAGTATTTTCCGATGATACATTAATCTACAACAAGTCTTGGAAGGATCATGTTGAACATGTTGACAAGGTGCTCAAACTATTGAAGGAGAAATAATTATATGCAAAAAGCTCCAAATGTTTCTTTGGAGTACAAGAGGTGGAATATCTAGGTCATATTATATCTCATGAAGGTGTTAAGGTAGACCCTAGCAAAATTAAAGCCATTAAGGAATGGAAAATCCCCACATCCATAAAGCATATGTGAGGATTTCTCAGGTTGATAGGGTATTATCGCAAGTTTGTTAAGTATTATTGGAGAATAGTAGCACCTCTAACAAAATTATTGAACAAAGATGCATTTTAATGGACTCCAAAAGCAACAAAGGCCTTCAAACATCTTAAAGAGGTAATGTGCCAAGCACCGGTCTTAGCTACATCAGACTTCACAAAAACCTTTATTGTGGAATGTGATGCTTCAAGAAATGGAATTGGTGTTGTTTTAATGCAAGACGAAAGACCCATTGCTTTTGAAAGTCTTCCAATCAAGGGAAAGTTTTTACATAAATGTTGGCAATACTACGTGCACTTAAGAAATGGTGACCCTACCTAATGGGAAGACACTTCAAGGTAAAAACGGATCATGGTACTCTTAAATACATTTTAGAACAAAGATTATCCTCTGAAGAGCAACAAAAATGGGTCACAAAGATGTTGAGTTATGACTTTGAAATCATCTACAAAAAAGGGAAGAAATATGTTGTGGTAGATGCACTCTCAAGAAAAGATGAGGATGTGGAAGCATTGTTGTGTGCCATTTCTATTATCCAACCAGATTGGATAAACGAAGCAAGGGAGGAATGTAAGAATGACGAAGAAGTGTGGGCACTCATTCGAAAGATACAACAAGATCCCAGTACATCTGATACATTTAGCTGGAAAAATGATTCATTATGGCACAAAGATCGCTTATACCTATGTAAGAATTCCCAACTCAAACAGAAAATTCTTATGGTATTGCACACTTCTCCCTTAGGAAGGCACTTAGGATTTTTAAAAACTTACCACAGGGTTAAGGAGGGATTTTTTTGGGATGGCCTTAAATCGGATATTCAAAAGTTGGTGGTGGAATGTTTGGTTTGCCAACAAAATAAAGTTGAAACAATTAAGACCTCAGGTCTATTACAACATTTATCCATTCCAAGCCAACATTGGGAGGAGGTTTCAATGTATTTTATCACAGGTTTACCCAAGTCCGAAGGAAAGAGTGTCATCATGGTGGTAGTTGACTGACTTACCAACTTTGCACACTTTTGTGCATTATCACATCCATTTAAAGCCAGTACAGTTTCTACCGCATTTATGGAAACAATTCAAAAGCTACATGGAAACCCAAAGATTATTGTAAGCGAAAGAGATCCCATTTTCACTGGAAATTTTTGGACATAATTATTTTCTTGTCTCGGTACTCAATTATCTCATAGCTCATCTTATCATAGTCAATTTGATGGGCAAATTGAGATAGTAAACAAATGTTTGGAAGGATATCTTCGTTGCTTTGTATCTGATAAATAGACACAATGGGTCAAATGGTTGCCTCTGGCTGAATGGTGATATAACACTTTCTTCCATACTGCAACAAAAGTGACCCCATTTATGGCACTTTATGGATATCATCCACCATCCATCACATCATATTTAAGAGAAAATTTTGAGGTTCAAGCAGTGGAACATCACATCGAGAATCAACAACAAGTTCTCCAACTCTTAAAGGATAACCTCACGTTGGGGCAGAATAGAATGAAACAATAGGAAGATCAACATTGCATCGAAAGAAGCTTTGATGTAGGTGACTGGGTATTTGTACGGATACAACCATATAAACAAATGTCCCTCAAGCAAGCTAAGAAGGATAATAAATTAGCACCCATTTTTCCATGTTTCATGTTTAAAGAATGTTATAGATGACAAGCTCCTAGTTCAAACAATATTTCCAGAACTTGACGAGGAAGGAAAAATTATATTGGAACTGGAAGCAGTCATAGAAGCAAGAACTTGACAGCTACGAAATCAATCAATTTTGGAGTATCCCATCAAGTGGAAGAACTTATCTGCTAAAGATTCCACATGGGAGGATGATAATTTTATACAGAAGCATCTAGAACTACTCAAACGTTGAGGAAAACACTTTTCAGAAGGAGAGGGGCATGTTAGGCCCCTATAATACTAGTGATTCCCCCATTACTATGGTCATTGTAACCTTTATTATTATTATTGTGCCCCTATTGTCCCCATATTGTTATTAGTATGCCCCATAGAAACCCACTATTGTTATGTTTGTGCCCTTATGTTATTACTATTATGTCAGCTTGATTATATTGTGACCCCTTAGACTCCTATATATAGAAGGGAGGTTTAGTCATTTGTATCATCTAAGAATTGTTCATTTGTGTAATGTAAAGGAGGTTACCTCGTCGAAGAGGCTTATTTCTAAGGTGTTGATCTATCTTTTCTATATTTTTGTGAGCTGGTTTCATAACAGGGATCCCTACACTTAATTCTGTTGTTTACACTTGTAGGTTACATGTTGACAATATGTTTGATGAGATTCCTGTCATGGCTAGTGGGGGTCTAGTTAAGTTCTTGTTGAGTTTATTTCTTTTGCTTCATTTTTTCCCTGTACCTTTCTTGATTTTAGTCTTTCATTCCATTCTGGACAGTGGCCTGGGCTCTGGGCTTGAAAAGGTGGATTAAATCCCGAGGTCGCTGGCATAAAACTGGAAAGTTTGGTCCACAATTGCTGGCATGTAGGCCTATGATTGCGACTTTAGGTCTCTAGTCTCTCCCTTTCTCATAGCATGAGAGTGGTTATGGACTCATAGGTCCAAAATAGTAGTGGGACAAGGGGACATGCTGTTCGAATGGCTGAATTGTCTCCTGAGGGTTCTGTTAATGATGTTGGAGGACTGTGTGTGATGTTCCATTGATTACACTTCATTAAGGCCACCTAGGAGGTTGAATATGATCATAGTAGCTTCTGGTCTCATGTTTACCCTGGTTGGCATGATTACTTGGGTGGATGTGGGAGGAGGGTGTTGTACCAGTGATGGTTCCTACTTCTATAGGTGTAAAGTTATCTGTTGAACAATGTCCTAAGACACAAAAATAGTAAGATTACATGTCCCATGTTCCGTATGCAAGTGCAGTTGGTAGCCTGATGTATGCAATGGTTTTCACTAGAGCGGACATTGCACATGTAGTGGGAGTATTGAGAAAGTTTATGTTAAAATCAGGGAAGGAAGATTGGACAATAGTGTAGTGGGTTTTTAGGTATTTGTGTGGCACTAGTGGTTATTGTTTGTGCCACCAAGGAAGACTAGGATTAAAAAGAGTTTTGGACATTCATGGCTTTGTTGATGCAGACTGGGCTGAAAATATGTATCAAATAAGATCTACAAGTGGGTATGTGTTTAACCTATTTTGACGAGTAGTCAGTTGGATGAGGAAGAGGCAATCTGTAGTGGAAATTTCGACTACAGAGTTTGAATACATGGAAGCTTCTCATGCAAGCAAGGAAGCAGTTTGGTTCAAAGATTGTGTTAAATTATGGGGTTGATACAACAAGCTATAAAGATAGACTATGACAACCAAAGTGTAATTTTATTTGCAAAGAACCCTGCTTATCATTTGAAGACAAAACACATTGATGTTCAGTATCACTTTGTGAGGGATATGGTTGAGGAAAAAAAGGTCTTGTTGGTAAAGGTGGACACTTTGAAGAATGTTGTAAATATGTTGGCAAAGTATGTGAGCACTAAGAAGTTTTCTTGGTGTAGAGAAACAATGGAAATTGCAAGGTTAGACTAATGATTAAGCTCTGCTGTGACCTCCTGTGTGGAAGGAAAGCAATAAGTGGGAGAATGTTGGGTATGCGTTATATTATTTCGATGACTAGGGGTAGACACTATACATTGTGTCAGGTGTAGAGACGAGGTCACAAGGGGGATGGAAAGACCCCCTGTGGGGGATTTGTAGGGGGGCGGTGGCTCCCCTACACAGGATCTAGGGCAGCACCTCGAGATTTTTTTATGTGGGCCCAATAATAGTTTGGTGGACCCAAGGATCAGGGCAGACCCACATACGGTGGGTAGACCTAACCATGGTTTTGTGCATGGGGTTTGCACATGACTTTAGGCATGATGGTTTTCTGCCCATGATATATTATAGATCCAATCAAGGGAATTATGATTATGTTCTAATCCATGGTTTCTGGATTTGTGTTTATGAATGCTTCGACATGTATATATACGTATTGTAACATTAAAAGGAATATAATGAAAAATCAATCTGGTAGTCTCGATTTTGGGATCCAGGGGAAAATATCTGTGTATATCTATTTTATGTTCTCGCCATTATATATTTCTATTTTAATTTTGCAGGTAATTTCTGTACAGGGTTAAAACCTACAAAATCAAAGAACCCAAAGCAGAAATGTCCAATAGAAATGAAGGAAACCGACATCATAATTAAGAGACAAAGAATGTGCTAGTGAAAAATATGAGATGTTTTAATTGTCATAAATTTGGTCACATTTCAGCGAACTGTGGAAGAAAAATGACAAGTTTTTCCAGCAAAAGAAGCACTCAGATGAGAATGATTCTCTTGTAGTGAGTCAAGGAAGTATTGTCCCATAAGTTTCTAGGTGCAAAACCTCCTTTTATGGGTACTTTTACTTATGTAATGGCTTCAAGCATAAATATTTTAATTGTAGGGTTTATGGCAAAGAGTAGAAAGCATACCAATAAAACATTTGAGCCCTTTCCACCATATCATGGACATATTAGATGTTTTATATGTGATAATTTAAGAAATAAGGCTAAAAACTGCAAGTTGCCTATAGCCATCATCGAGTCTAGATGGAGGGATTTTTATTGGTACAAATACTTCCAACGTTCATCAAATAAATCAACAATTAGTTTTGTTTGGAAGAGGAAGGAGAAAAATAAAAATTGGGGCCACCTTGATCTTAAGGGGAGCTTGAAGCAGAAATTACAGGAATTCTAGGGGATCTCCTCTAAAAAAAGTGTCATCCACAGTTGGTGTAAGTATCATCTTCCTTATTATTTCTATGTATTCTTTGAATGCGGTTAATTTTGAATGTATGAGTTGAGTTTGGTCGTATAATTCTATGTACTTTCTTGCAAATATATATAGATGAATCTTATGTTGGAGTACCCCGCAAAATAAGGAAGTGTATGCACTCTTTGAAAATTAAAAAGGGAAAAAGAAAAGGGGTATGCATTTGATTCAATTTTTTTTTACCCTTCCCAAGATGAGGAAATAGTTGCACAAATAAAAGTCAATGGTTATTTAAAAATTAAATAGGGGAAATGGAATAGCGCGCAATGAGCTGAGTTAATCTACTTTTTTCACTTAGTAAATAATGAGCTGAGTTAATCTATTTTTCACGTAGTAAATATTGGTTGGAGCTAATTAACTCGTTTAAAGGTCTAGAGAGTGTGAGTGGGTTTTGTATAGCGTTATGACAGCATTTTTATGTGAGTGGGTTTTGTATAGCGTTATGAGAGCATTTTTATTGGCAACCCTGAGTGGATTTTTTAGAGTATGATGAGAGAATTTGGGGTTTTTTAGAGCATAATGAGAGATTTTTTATTGGCAACGCTAAGAATAAAAAGTGGTATGTTCCATTGGTGTGAAGGTAGAGCTTAATGGAATTCTGGAGGTATCTATGTAACTTTTTAATGGGTTGCACTAGGTTCTTGGTGTATGAGTTCTTGATATTGGAATATATTTTGATTCGATCTTCAAAGGGAAATGGTTTTGATTTGGTCTTGAAGTAATGGTTATTAATTGTTTGATCTAGTCAAATATGGTCCAAAAATTCATTTAGTAATTAATTGATTTAGTATTTGTGGACCATTGCATATTAAATATTATAATTTTGACCCACACAACATTAATTTGAGTAATGAATGAAGAGATAATTGTTTTTTACAATTTGAACAATGTAAAAACCAAGAAATCGATTTTTCCTTACCTCGTGAGGTAGCTAAGGTAGAATTGAAAACCAACGATTGTTTTTTAAACCCATGAGAAAATAATTGTGAAAACCTTCATACATGGATGAGAATCTAATGGAGAAAAAATTATTTTCCTCAATATATTATAATCCATTTGTTCAAGTGACCCATGGCCTTAGGTTGTAGGTGGTCTTTCTTAGAAACCATAAGTTATTTATATAAACCATGGGTTTATTTCTAATGATAGTGGAATTCACATATGGATATATTTGGTGAATCATTATTGGAATTAGTAAAACATGAACAGGCAATTTAAAGTGAATGTATGGGTTATAATGATGCTTTAAAAGGGGAATGCAAGTTTATTTTTTTGCCATCAAGTATTAATTATTGGTGGGTTTATTCAAATAGGCTTATAAATCACGGGTGGTTGAAAGCTTAGTAACAATTTGATTTTGGATGTATTTACATTAACACATGGTCTCAATATTCCACGTTTTGTGTATTAAAACCATGAGTTGTTTATATGATAAGCATAGGGGTTGTAAGTGTTGATTGGTTTTCCAGAAACCATGTGTTGGTTTAAGAATGGTTTTATTAAATCCACTGGTGCTTAAATATTTAAATATTTGATAGGGTTTAGATTGGTATGGAGTAATTTTTTTTATAAGGAAAATGGTTTGAGAAAACCATAAATTGAATTTCTAAACCATGGACAATTTATTTTTAATGAGAAAAGTATACTAAATCACACATGGATAACGGTGCATGAAAATTTAGTAAAGAGAATTTATTTTGTGTGTGAGAATTATGAGATTGAATCAACCATTAACATTTTTTGAAAGTAAGTTCATAGATATGGTGAATGTATTAAAGAAAATTTGGTACTAATAGAATTGGTTCCATCATAATGATATTCATAATGTGCGCTACCATGATTGTTGGAATAACTCAGAACCATGATTGTTGGAATAACTGAGAACTTCACTTCAGTTGTTACACCAAATGTTTGCTAGGAGTTTCTTGTAACTTTAGTGGTTATTTGATTCATATCATGAGTTGGATTCACAACAACTTATAGATTGGTATGCAAAAATATATCATTTGAAAGAAAGGGCAGTGGACCTTGATTGAAACATTCAAATTGTTGTGCTTATGATTGTACTTATCTTTGGAACACTCGAATATGATATTATACACCTTGGATATTTTGTTTTTTCCATGGTATAGTTTCTCATAAGACATACAATCATGAAAAATAAATGTTTCCACTATGTATGGATCATAAGCCATGTGATAATATTCTAGTCACATACTGATTTCAAGGACTTGATTATCAAGAGAAATTGCTTCTAGAAGACTACTTGCAGATGGAGTTGTTGATAAGAGAGAATAGGTCATATTATTGGTGTTGTAGAGTCAGTGATGTTATTGATGTTTGTGATGCATATGTGTTGTTGTTTTTATGATTCGAGCATTGCTATGTTGATGGTCATGTTATTGTTTCCGTGTTGTCACCATGTATGTCATTCTACTGTATTTTGCTGAGGATGATATGGTTGATCACAGGATGTTGTCATTGCTCATTGTGTTAGGAGAGAGAGTGATATTGTCTACTCTTGTTTTTTTTTATGGTCATCTTATGCTTGACAACTTAGTTGGTTAGATGGAGTTGTTTTTGTGTGTGTGTTGTTGTTTTTTTTGTGTGCTGGTGATATGTTTTGCTTCCATGACATGGAGAGTGTGATTGTTTCTCGAGGAGAGATGTTATGGTTATGGTTACTATAATATATATATATATATATGTCCTTGGTATTTTCATTACAATGGTATCCATATGTGTGTGGAGTGGGTTGGCACATGGTATTGGTATTACCTTGGTACAGGTGGTCTTATTATTGGTATTACTACGATCTTGGTATCACCATGGTACATGTGTCCGGCATAACCATAATATTTCATTGTGGTATTGGTTTGGAGATTTATGGAGATTCCTTTGTTATATAATTTTGAGTGAGTATTGAGTTGGTGATAGGATTGATGGAGTGTGAGTGTGAGTGTGAGAGTGAGAGTGTGCTATAATGTTTTTTCTAGAATATTGCATATTTGTAGATGTGTTGAGTAGAATGTGTCTAATAAATTATCATTTTCAGATTCATATCAATGAGGCTATTAGGTTTCTCATGTTGCGTAGATTTGAGAACCCAATATAAAAATGAATGAAATGTAGTTCACATGGAGGTGTTAAAGGTGTGTTGAAGAAAGTGTAACTACATTCGGTATTCATAAATTTACTTTTGATATTTGTATTTATTCAAGAAAACAAATATTATTTTTGTTATATTTATGAATGAGTTTCTTGCTCATTGAAATAGGTCTAGAACATATCAAAGTGGTATAGGTAAGTCAAAGAATCAAAGGAAAATGTTGAAGACCCTTAAGGGCATGTTACACCATGTATATATTTGTATAAGAGTCAAAAGATATCCCTCCAAGAACCGTCAAGTCCTCTCCATGAAATGAAATCATCAAAGAAGAAATTCCAAAGAAAGAAAAGTAAAGTCAGCCTATAGTCCTCAAGTTGTCCTAAAGAAGAGATAATCCCCTATATATAGAGGTTGTTCACTCCTCCAACGACAAGATACAATCACCTCTAAAAATCAGTGAGAAGGAAGACGAGTTAAGGGTGAAGAGAAAGCAAATAAAATAAGTCTCTAGTGGAGTGAAGAAAGAGGAAGAAACAGCAAGCCTTGGAAGTATATTCTAAGGGTGAACTACAGTCACCCATGTGAGAAAAAGAGGGTTACCTTTGGTCATTACAAAAATACTATTACAGTCTCATATATCTCATTGCTTGGGCTATCAAAGTAGGCCTATAAGGTATCTCTCTAAAGCGAATAAGAATCTCACTCAAGCGAGGAAGAAAGGAATACTCTAGCATAAGAATCTTGAAGGAATCCTCCCACACATGCCCGAAAATAGGGCTGCACTACAGTCATAACAAGTCTGCAACTACACATCAAGAAGAGGCTCGGTTGGACAAGAGAAGGACGATATCTTTATAGGTGAAAGACTTCACGAAGGATCAAAGATATGTATCTCTTATATAGCTAGCATAACAAGGACTATCACTAGTTATCGGAAGAACGAAGTGACGAGAGAAGGAGGACGAAGTGTTGGGGAATGAAGTGCCAAACAAAGGAAGGACTTGACCTGTACTTGGAGGATATTATTTTTAAGGTGCTAGATCTTCCACGTAAAAAAAAATGTTCAACACTTAATAGAATATTTCAGAAGTAGTAGAAGTGGGTGGTTTTTTTCCCTAGAGAGGGTTTTCCACCAAAAACATTTTTTTCTCTCTTATGTGCATGCATTGATTTGTTTACGATGTTTTATGTTGAATTTTCTTGCTCTTATCTATTGATGTTATACCTGTTTCATAAGTTTTTCTTATGGGTTACTAAATCTTGTGTTTTGGTAAAAGGAGACAAAATTATATAATTACAACCACTACTGATTCACAAGCCACCCCCCCAACAAGTAGTGAGGCCACTTCCACCATGTATATGTATGGTTATGGACCTATTTAAAAATTGCAAATTCTTATTCAAGCTTATCTGTAATGTCATATTGATTCACTCAATAATGATTTAATGGTTGTTGTTTTATATAAATAGAAAATGTATCCACCCACCTTTAAAAAACCCCATCAATACCTTTAAGTCCTAGCAACGCTTCAGGTCAGACCTTGTTCCCTTGTAGAGGATTGAAAACACTAGCAAAAAGCTAGAGAACAACTGAAACCTTTTGTTGGCCCCTAGAGTAGAACCCTAGTCTCTGTAATGTTTTTGCCAACACCTTTCCTAGTGTGATAAACTTATTTTGGAGGTAGTATCTTTGTCTAACAAACTTTTTAACTAATGGTATTGGATGTCGAGACATCAAAAGAATTATTGAATTCCATATAACCAAAGTACTGATACGGTCAAGCTCTATTGCAAAACCTCTCTTGATAGAAGTTTTCCCACTGGAAAAATATCTATTGACTAATAACTCTATCATAGGAACCTCAAGAAATTGTGAGGTTTCCATACTATATGGGACTTTACGATATATTTAGACTCCAATATCTTGAAATTGAATGTTTGGAACCTCTCATAATGGAACCTTTCAATCAAGTGAATCGAGGCAGATACACTTCGACATCAGGGTTTTAAGTAGTAAAGAAACATGCTACTAGAATAATAAATGCTAGGGTTGGAGCCACTCTTGGAACCTCAAATACTTAACTATGTGTGTTGCATATTTCTCTTTTGGATGAAAGGAAGTAGATCTAGCTTAATTCCTAACACTAAGTGTACATGAGGATTGGGTTTATTGAATATCTCTACAACCTTTTAACCCAGTCCCAAATAAGGAGGTGTTATATGGAAATTAAATTAGGTACTTTCATTGTCAAGTCATCTTTGATGGAGTAACTAATCGTCGCCTAAACCCATAATAACTTGGAAACTAAGTTAATTTCATGATATTCATTAATTGACAAGAACACAATAGGTGACTTTACAATTACTTTGTACTTTGTATACACAAAGAAGAATAAGACATATTAAAATAAATAGATACTGATATACATTTCATAATAGAGGGATATATTCTATACATTAATATAAAATGTATACATATAAGTTCATAGCATCTAGAGGCACTATAGAGCTTAGTATTGGAGTGATGTTGTAATGGTGTAAATGTATGTTTGTAAACATTTACGTAGTTTAATTAAAAAATAATAAGATACTAATATGAAGGATATGTTGTTTCAATTAATAATGAATAATAAAATTCAATTTGCTATATTGTAATTTTGTTTTTATTATTAAAATTACCAACAATTTTTTAAGTAAAAGAAAATCATAATCTACATATATATAACATATAAATAGTAGCTATAAATTAACAACCATTATATCATATCAATTAAAATAGTAATCTTGTAAACATATTTAATTTTAATTAATAAGCACATAACTTAATACTTACAATAAACTTAAAATATGACAAGATTTTTAACCATAAATTTCCCCCAACTTTACCATGGATAATTTTAACTTGTAAATAGGCTACATTATAATACCATGGGACAATACCATGGCTTATCAATACCACATGCACAAAAGCCATAAATCGTTTCACAACCAAAATATTTTATAAATATTTTAATTTAGTTTAATTTAAACATTTTTAAAAAGATAAAAAAAAAATCATAATTACATTTGAGATATTTCAAAGAGAGTAAATCAAGATTTATTAAAATTAAAATGATAATACTTTATATATAAAGATGTGAAATTATAAAAAATAATAATAATATTAAGAATCAACATAAATCTCTATAAAGCGAAGAGAAGAATGAAACATCTAAAGAAGAAATAATTCAATCTTGAAGAGATCAATCACTTTTTATTTAGTAATCCTATTAAAAGAATCTAGTGATTATATATATATATAAACATAATTTCCAATAAAAATACGATAAGAAAATAAAGTAATCTAAAATTTGTTAACCATGAAACAAGGCTCCCAAAAAATAAATAATAATGAAAGCCTTAAGTATAGAAGATTTTACAAAGTTATAGATTTAGGTTATATTAATGATGATACATATAGAACAAATTAAGTAATTTGTTTGGGCTGACAATAGAGTATATATGGGTGTTACATGACCAAAGCCCTCTTTTATTTATTTATTTATCATCTTGTGTACATCTTTATCGTCGGATCCATTTTTTTTTTTTAATATTTTTGGTTGACACTGAAGTATTTATGGGTTTTACACGACCGAAGCCCTTTTTATTTATTTATTTCTCATCTTGTGTACATCTTTATTCTCCGATCTAATTTTTTTATTCAGAAAATTTCTAAATTATTTTTATTTTGTCTAGACTTTATTTATTTATTTTCTTTATTTTCTTTATTTATTTTAATTTTTTATTTGACTTTAAATTATTTTATTCTATTGAGAGATACATTTTCTAATTGAGTATGAACGAGATGTGTAATTTCATGTGTACTCAATCTGGAGTTAGTATGTGTCCTTTTAAAATTATAATTAGAAAAGTTAACATTTCTCAAACGCACACACAACTATTGTTAACACAATCTTTGGAATTCCTAAATACACAAGCTAAAGAATGGAGTCCATATGCCAAACAAACATATCTATGGTTGTGCAGAGGTGATCAATATGACCAAGCTCAATTTGATAGAAGGAATTGAGGAGAACCCATGGCTTTGGAGATATAACAACCTATTCTCTGGCATTAACTTTGACAGAGGATTGAATTTCTAGAACATTCAGTCAGTTTGAGAAATATCGGTCTAGTGAAACACAATTTGTAGTGGAAATTCAGGCATTATAAAGTACTCAACAATAGTCTTGACCCTGATATGTGGCATGTGCGTCCATAGGGAATTGTCTATGCAGGAGTGAGAAATTTCTTTCTCGATGTTCGAAGAGTGACAAGCAAAAATAAAGAAAAACATGTTTTAATTAATTTATACAAAGACGTATGACATTCCATGGGACCATGGTTGGAATTTGATGGGAAAATTTCTCATCACAAGGCATTTAGATTGTTTTTTATGTTTAAAAAATTTGTATAACTATTTCACATGATGTTTGTTGAAGTTTACAAAACATACTTTAGATGGTTTATTATTTTTTGAAAAATTTATTAATACACTATGTTAAGTTTTTAATTTAGGCTAGGACATATTACAATGTCACTTGTGGAAAGTAGAATTTCCTGTAGATTCACAAGCTCATGCAATTTACTAAAGCACATGACAAGAATCTACTTCTACTTTCAACCAATGGAAGAAAATAGATCGATAAAAACAATATGAACAAGAAGAAGACAAATCAATGGAACATAACACAATAATTTTTCCTAGGGAAAGCCACATCTCAATTTAGAAATTTTGAATAATTTAACACATATTCAACAGAGATTATCCTGATCATGTGCTATTGCGGAAAACATACACAATACATAAGCTCCTCTACGTTGATCATCAATATAGCATCATCAATAACAAAAAACATCAAGAGCATTCACACATTAACACAATATGTATCCCGGGGAAAGCATCTCGCTAAAAACCCCAACTATCTGTATATTAATGATTGAATCATGTAACATTACAAAGTACAATGCTTATCACAAGAAATCCAGTACCAGCTCCACCTGTTACACACAATATAGCTCAGATC
>APFE031017597.1:382-21743 GCA_000404065.3 Pinus taeda
AGTTAGACTAAATACATCTAGTTCAACTAAGTCAAACTGAACACAACTCCATCAACTCCTCATTCAACTCCACAGAACTCAATCACTGAAGTTATAACTGAAGTCCTTCATGCAATAGCTCAAGTTAACCCATAGGAACCACGTATTTCCTTCTGGTAGTTGCATGTGCCACATCTGTAGCTCGAACTGAAGTGCTCCAAGAGAATAAGATAATGTTTATAGTCCAAAAATTATTAAGAGCTAATAATATTCGACTGTTCTATTTTTAGCCTGGCAGTCTAAAAATAGACTCCGCCCATATGTCTAAAAATAGAAGTCCATCTATTTTTACCAACATGACCAATCATCCACAAATAGCATCCTGCAACTCATAGACCATGATCCATATGTCTAAAAATAGACATAGTCTAAAAATAGACTTTGCACCAAAAATAGCTTGCGGGCCCACTTAGAAAAGGCGACTTCTTTTCACTAAGCTCCATCCTCTTGTTGCATTTTCAACAGTCGCTTTGGGAGTGCCTTGCAATTTCTGATTAAACTGATCCCACTCCTGTTCCAAACTACTACCTTTGATCTCTGAACTGATTTCTATAGTCAGGGTGCTCATCACTTGTTTCTTAGTTGAATTCTTGTTGGACTTAACTGTGCTATATGCATCTTGGGGTTTCCCTGTGTTTGGTGTCTTCTCAGTAATTACCTGAGAATATACTCTAGAACTAGGACCTTCACTATCAACAGTGACACTTGGTGTAGGATTATCCTCAGGCTTTAAAAAATGCATTGGGATTACTTCGAGCCTTTCATTTCTCAAGTATTGAAAGCTTTGAAAATATTCAGGCTTCAGATTCACCTTTGCCCATTCGAACACTTGCTTGTAGGATTCGAATGACTGTAACAAGTCTTCAAACTTGTTATCCTCATGGTTGTATTGCTTGAGCTTTACTGTAGTAGTGATATTGTATGCCACTTTGTCTGGATCAAATTTCCTCTTAGGAAATGTATCAAGTCTGCGGGCTTCCATGTGTGATGACTCTTTAGTAACATGAACAAAATTTTCTAAAGCAAAAGAACCACACTTGACAGGAAAATAGAGCCATAATGACTTCTTGTTGTCTTTGAGAACTTTAGTCAGGTCTTTTTTGTTATGAAACCAACTCACAAAAAGATAGAAAAGATAGATTAATGCCTTAGAATTCAACCTCTTCGAGGGAGAAACCTCCTTTACATTACATAAATGAACAATTCTTTGATGATTCAAATGAAAAAACCTCCTTTCTATATATAGGAGTCTAAGGAGTCACAATATAACCAAGCCGAGCTAACAATAATAATATAAAGGCAAAAATATAACAATAGAGGGATTCTGTGGGGCACAGTAATAACAATATGGGGACAATAGGGGCACAACAATAGTAATAAGGGATACAACTACATTAGTAATGGGGGGCATCACTAGTATTCTGGGGATCTAACATTTTCCATGGTCTGGTAGGGAATTTCTCTTGCTAATAATTTATTAGAAACATATAAAGGAAGGATGTGTGGATCGGTTGTGCTACCAAAAACCCTAATGTAGGTGAACCATTCTTCAATAAAATATTTGCCAATAGCAAACAGGTTTGTTGCGGCTTCTTTGGAAGACATGGGGGCTCTCTTATTGAAGATTATTTGATGTAGGAGAAAAACAACAACATGACATATTTTATAGAAGTGAGGTATATAATGAAATTTCCATATTTTTTATGAATGAGGTGGATTGGGTAGGGGTCTTGTAAGGTCCATTTCCAACCCATGGCTGGAAATGTCGTGCAAAAATAGATGGCATCCATAATGTAGGCATTAAAATAGAATGGAGGGAGGTTATCTAGAGAGGAGGCTCTCTTCTGTTGATATTCAGTAATGGTGGTGGCTAGGTTATCAGATAGGATGGAGGGCCAATTCATGATGTGCAAATTAAAACAGGCATCAATCATACGGATCCATTCTATGGAAAACTTAGTATTATTAGGTAAACAATATAATATACATAACATAGTTGCTGCATAGTTGTAAGGGTTTGCCAAAGAGGCTATAACATACATACATGATTTGTCATATTTGAATTTGTTGTCCAATACTCTCCAACCATGAATCAACTTGAAGGGGTCTGGGTTTTTTTTTTGCGAAGTTGGCCACAAACGTCTTGTCATAGATATCTTGAGGGTCAGGTATGTGGTACATTTTCTTCAAGTTCTCTACTCTGAATGACCCTATGAGCTCCATTCTTGAATTATTGAATTTCCTATCTTCAATGATGAGGTTTTTGATCGCCCACTAGATCATATCCATGTATGGGAAGATTTTATCTCTTGCTCCTATCTTATGAAGGAAAGAACATGAAGCATCCTTGAATTAAAGTCTCGAAGGCCTTGTTGAGTCAGTTGTTGCGCTCGTGACAGTGATTTTAGGACATTCATCCTCAAGCCTATTGTATATGACCTCCCAAGCTATTGTGCCTCCGACATAGTTGCAAAATGTATCAGACAAAATACGAGCCATCTCTATAAACTTAGATTCAAAAATGGTTTGCTCACTCTATTTATGCATTACCTTCCTTAGTGACATGCCTTTTGTATCTTGCCTGAAATAGACAAGATATATCAGTGCAGACAGTATCAGATAATTAAGATTGAAATCTTCTTTGAAATGACTTTGGATCGTGAGAAAGGTTTAATGAGATACTTGATGTTAAGTACCCATAACTTGGAAAATGATTATCCTTCCTCGGGCCACTAAATATTTATTAACCTGTCAATTCATTCCTTTTGGTATTAAAATGTAATTATTTCACACGTTTTAGCACTCTTAATTGCACATTGCAATCTTTAAATGGATACAACATAGTGTTATCAGATGCATAAAGCGAAGTGCAAGTTGCGAATTGACAAGGTGCTATTTACCGGGCTATCACAATGGGAGATTTGATTGCAGATTGCAATTTTTTGAAGATGTTTTAAGACAGTCACATGGACAAGTGATATTTGCAATTTGCGATGGGGATTTCATCCTTAGTTCATTTTGCGAGGTCTATCTAGGTATTTTCTTAGAGTTAGGTATTATTATCCTAAGCCTAACAATTTAAAAGGTTCCCCATTTATATATCTAACCTTAGCTATTGTTCTTCATAAATGGGGGGATTGTTTCATAGTACAACACAACTTCATCATCATCTATTGTTAGTTTTACCTTTTTCAAAGGTTATTTCTTATTTCTTATTTTTTTCTTTTGCAGGTCTTCATTGACTTTGTTATCGGGAAATCTAGTGTCCATGCAGAGTTGCTAGTCCCACTAAGACGGGTAGCTATCTTAGAAACAAACAAACTAAAGTTACTTTCGTTTTCCTTTATGAGAAGTAGATAGGAGAGGAGCAAAAAATACCAACCTCAATCTTCACTTGGTTCCTTGCTTGTTCCTTCTCCCTTCCAACGGATATTTGCCACTCCTTCCTTACTTACCCCGCTTCAAAGAGTACTTGTAAAGTCAAAGCAGCATAATACCTTCAAAGTACTGTGATCTACAATCATAACAATATAGGACCAGATATATATTGACCACACAAATGCATATATCTTCAAACATACAAGAATGTGGAGGAAAATTCGAATAACTTTATTGATAGAAAGAGTAGAAGAGAGGATTACAACCCATTGATCTGACCTAGCTTCATCCTCCTAGCATGAAAGCCCTTCTTCACCTCATGAAAAGCTTAGATCACCCAACACTATGATGTTCCACCAGGAAACCAATAGCACTTCCTTACAAGATACAAAATTCCAGCCTCTGGATCTCTGGGATGAGGGATCCATATATAGATGTTTGTAGGGGGGTGAGTCAGCTTCTGGAATTTTGATTAGTGTCCTCTCTCTGATAGTTCTTGTTTCCACTCAGAGATTCATGATCTCTTACTCATTCCTGGGCGAATTCAGAGAGGCAAGTGTCACAGGAGAAGTTTCTAGAAGATTCCATGATCATCCACCTTGCAAACTATCTCTGCCATTTGTCTACTCTTGCCCATCGTACCCTACAGAAGGGCTTTTAAGTATGCATCACACTTTTTTCATGTGGTAGGTGAGATGCATCGCACCCTTAGCACTGAGCAGTCTGTATGGTCCAATTTTGACTAGTTTTGAGCAGTTTTCTGTGGAGAACTTCTGGGAGATGATGTAATCAGCTAACCTTGTTCCTTTAGGGTGTGAAAAAACACTTTTAGGGACTCAGAAGCCCTTGGTTTATGGACATATATGATTGGGGTTGCAGTACCCAAATATGTCTATAACAGTTGCCCCCTAAAGCATGAGATCGTAAATATTTTGATGTCGAGTGAAATGCTTTATCATGAGGATCAGAGGCTTTTCGAACTGGAAGGCGACTTGTAATAAGATACAATAAAATACACTATCTTCATAATATTTTCATGATCTAGCTAAGGCGGGCATTCCCATGCTCAAATTTATAAATTCATTTTCATGTACATAGTACAGACAACTGTCTGTATGGTAGACTGATGATTCTGATAGAGTCATCATCCTTTGATTTGGATGTTCATCTGTGCAGCAATAATGTACATTTGATGTCTTTATTTTCTTGAATATATCATAGCCCGGATGGATGAAACTAGATCCGGGGTCTTCAAACTTGTTCAATCCTCGCTCGAAGTATAAGTTGATCCATGTGAAAAAAGGTTCTAGAGTCGAACATGGAAAGACATTGCCTGATTACCAGCCAATGATGTAAGTTGTTAACAGGCGCAAGATTAATCACCGATAATGATGATGACCCTCGAGGTATGACAGTACAATTCACGTGGTGTGAAAATGGGACTTGGCGTCGAACAACACGCAAAATCTTTCGGTCGAAGGCCATTGATGTAAACCTGTTGCTAGAAGTGAGAAACTTGCCATTGAGGCATGCAAGCTTCAAAGTGCTGAAAGGGTTGTCCCTAGGTCGACTTCTTGGATAATGAGTTGTAGTCGACAAGAAGTGACCCATCGTAGGAGGGCCTTAATGAATCCCATGTCTACGACACGGAATAGAGCAAATGATTTTGTGGAGGTGAAAACGATCTGATGATACAGGGTTCAGGGTGATGGTCATGAAAGAATGAAGGGTGAAGGTATTGTAGCGGATGAGACACAAGCTGGGTTGGTGAATCCTTTGAGCGACTTCTCTTGAACATATCAGCGACACTGAAATGGATTGGTAGCATTAAACCCAAAAATGGATGGTACGATGGACCAATGGTGATATGGCCGGTGAATGGAATAACCCAACCCGACTCAATCATGGTGATGGAGTGAAAGTGTCATGTTCAAGAGTGACTTGCTACCAATAAAGTTTCTTCAAGTTTTCTTCCCAATTTTTACCTAGTCATTGCTGACCAGTACCTCTTTATTTTTGTCAAGCTTGAGGAGGATAACATATGCTTGTTCTATAATTTTCCCTTCGGGCAAACCTGTCGCTATGTTTTAACGAGCCTAGCGACAGTGAAACTCGTTCTTGTCTACATGGACAAGTTTGTCACTATTGGTTTTAACGAGTTTAATGACAAAGACAACTTGGTCCTTTTTCAATTTTATAGAGTCTAAAAAGGGACGGAAAGGAAACTCCTGTAATCCTTTTTTGTCATATAATCCCTTAAGTCCGAAAAAGTATAAAATAATACGAAAGGGATGAATATTTGATAGTTTTAACAAGCCGAACAAGACAAGCACTCGATCTTTTTATGTAATAATCCCTCAGGTCCAAAAATATTAAAATCTAGAGGAGGGATAACAGTTCTGATCGTTTTAACGAGATAGAGAGGCCAATTGCTTGGCAATCTTTTCATATTTTACGAGTCAGATGAAAAGAGCTTAAACCAAACTCGTTTTTTGAGGAATGAGCGATATTTTCGGGTAGCATATGGTTCTAGGTAAGGTTTGGAACTTTCCAATCATAGTAGTGTAAAGAAGATGGCTAACAGAATCACTTGTCGCAGTTGTTCCTCAAAAAGGGGTAAACAATCAAATGGAGGTGTATGATCGGCTAAAACAAAGTGGAGGTGATGGTAAGAACATGACCCAGGCTCAAAAGTTGATGATAATGCGATCACAATGGTTATTTACCGAGGGTGGGTTCATTTTTTAATGAGCTTAAACTCTGGTGGAACATATGCTCATTGCTAGGTTTATTTTTTAATGAGCTTGAACTTTGCGTAAAACTGTTTGTGGCGGGTTTATTTTTTAACGAGCTTGAACCCTGCGGTAACACTGCTCATGATAAGTTTGCATGCCCCCAGCATAATAACACAAATCGAGGTGCATGCCCCCCAAGCTTCATTACATTCAACATGGTGGTTGGAATGAAGGTTTACCTTCGAGATCTTTGAAAGACTCGACTTGGATTTTACGAGATCGTAATCAAATATTTGATTTGGAAAGGGATTTGTTTCATTTTTTAATGAGGTTGACACAGTAAAAGAACTATCCTCATTACTCGTTTCATTTTTTAACGAGGTCGACATGAGATAAGAACCATCCTCGGAATCCATTGTATTTATAGTATTTGATAGAAAATAAAAAACTGAAGGATGATTAAGGTTGCTGGAATAATCTTCGTGGTATTCCGGAAGATGGGAACGATGGTGGTAATCTTCCCATGGTGCCTCTCCTATCATCATTGGCTTAATGAGTCCTTTGTCTGTAGAATTTACATGTGACCAAGGATCTGAAGAGGTGCCATATTTCTTAGACCTATCTATCCAAACACTCGATGAGATTTGTTTTGGGTTTGCCCCCCAGGCCAAGAAAATTGATTGCTACAATATTTCTAAAATGGAAATGATCCATGCTAACAAAATCTTTAGGAATATTCCAAATCTTTTATATATAGAAGATATCATATTGCAGGTTTCCACGATGGTCACTTCCACCAGATTCCTCGAAGGTGGTAGGGAGAAAGTACCCATTAAGGCAGTGTCCTTTAGGAGGCCTACTCTGATATTTTGAAGCGATTGAGAGCTTCCATGGATCATTGGAATGCTTCCCGTAACTTGTGAACTATTGGGGAGGAAGGTTTGTTGATCAACGATTGTAATTCCTCCTTGAAAAGGAAATGCAATCTTTCTAAAGTATGTTGACACAACAACAACCATAGCATAAATCCAAGGCCTTCCCAGTAGGATGTTGTAATCAAGGTTTCCATCGATAACCTCAACATCAATTTCTATTGTTTTGTCCCCCAATTCAACTTGCAAGTTAATTAAAATCCCATATGGAGTGTATGTCCATCCATAAAATGCTTTTAACGTCATTTACGATCGCGACAAGGGTGGTGAACCTAAAGTTTTCCAACAACTCATTGACATAATACATGTAGATGCCCCCTCATCAATAATTGTTCGATGAACAGTTTTGTTGAGGGCTTTCACTTGAATAAGGAAAGCAAGTTGAGCTGGTAACTGAGGGTCATATCCTTTATGATTAAAGGCCACAAGATTGGAATCCGCTAGGTCAATCCCACCTATTGCTGATAATAGAGCCTACTTCTAGGAGGGGAAATTTTGCAGTACCTCAAGTGTCGACATAGCGGACAGCAATTGGGCCAGGTCCTCTACTATATTATAATTCTGTGCTACTCTGGCATGAGGATTAAATGTCTATTTGTGTACTACTCCCTTTGGCGGCTTTATCATTAGCTCAGGAATGATGGGTGGCACAACTTCAGTCGAAGTTGTTGTCGAAATACTAGGTTGATCATTAGCCTTGTTGTTCAACAACTGTGGATTTCCATAATCTTTATTCCTTGTCGATATCAAAGCATCATTTTACTGTTTTGAAATAGACAACATAAGCACTTGGGATGGGGAAGCATTATCATTAGCAACCAGATTGGTTCCTAGGTTTGGAAACGGATCAGTCAATACCGTTGAGGTTTTTGAATTCTTTAAGAGTTTCCTAAGCTCAACTTTATGTGGACAGTCTTTCGTCCAATGATCCTCATCACATATAAAGCATGGATGACTTGGTTTCCTTTCTCCAGAAGGGTTTGTAGAAGATTTTTCAGGAGATGACTCCTCCTGTTTCTTCTTTTTCCCTTTCTTTTTCTTCTTGCCTCCTGGTTGCTTCGGTTCTTTGCCTTTGTCATTCGACATGACATTTACCTCTGAGGTGAGAAGTTCTTCATTTTCATTTTGAATGGAAACCGTATGGGCTTTCTTCAATGTAGCCTTTACGGTTTTCGTGCTAGTTGTACCTATCATGCCATCATTGACATGAGAGTCTTTGTTTGATTTAGGAGGAGGAGGAATGGAAAACTCCGGTCTAGGAGCATCAGGGATTTTGTCGTAGAGCGTGCCAGACTGAGTATAGATCAAGTCTAGATATTGTGCACGAGCAATGACTTGCTCTTCAGTGACGACCCCTCCCTTTGCCACACCTTCCGTAATATAAGGTAACAATGAATTAATAAACAATTCAGCTAGAAGTTGATCAGGAACATATGTTTTTACCATTCTATGACGACGCTGCCACTCATGAATAAGATCAGATATGTGGGTGGCTGTCTTTTGTTTGAAATTAGTAAGAAGTTCTATTCCAGTTTCATACCTTATTGGTAACTGAAAATGGGTTAAAAAAGGTTGTGGCAAGGGTATTGAAGTTATTGAATGAAGCTCTAGGCAATTCGATGTACCATTTTGCTGCCGGACCAGTTAACGTTTGCTGAAAAAGGTGAAGCCTAATCGAATCATCATTCAGAGTGTTGGATGAACACCACAGATGAAAGGTCATTACATGATTTGACAGGTCTTCACCCGGATTTCCATTAAATTTAGGAATATCTGATGGAAGTTTATGAGGAATAGCCGGCCACCAAGGGGGATAAGAAATTAGATCGTTTGTTAGCCGATTTAGATTTGGTAACTCTAAAGTCTCCATGAAGGGAAATTGTTGATTCAGGTTCGGCGAAGCATACCCAAGATAAGATGGGATCGCCTAAGTGGGTCTTTGCATACCAGCATAATGCATTTGATGCTGATAACTTTTGTAAGGCTGATGGGCATAACCATTATGATATGATTGATGTTGACTGTTTTGAATATACAACTGCCCATTACTCACAAAGATTTGTTGCTCAGATCCTCGGTAAGCTTGTTGGAATTGCGGTTGTTGATATTGTACCAGCCATGGTTATGAAGCCATTTGCTGTCGTCCAATACTGGTTGTTTGACCAAGATGAGGGGTAATAGTACTGGTTTGAGCTTGGGTCAATCTAGTTAAGGAGCCACTAATCGGTGATTGTGGTTGCGTCGTGGAGACAAGAGGCTGTTGTATTACGACTTGAGAAACTTGAGGTTGGCATACAACAGGAAACACTTGTACTTGCGACACCGTCACAATAGCCGGTGTAGTGGGGATATTTGACATAGGTAGACTTTGTTTCATTGAACATACAACTCTTAGTTGTTGAGGCAGTATTGGCACCCAATCGCTGGATGTAATTCTAGCATGACCCGAATTCTGTTGCAAACTCTCATATGGTTGTTCTCCCGGAGGGAATAATGAAAGCGCATACTGCCCCCCATATGGCGGCAATCCAGTGCTCAAAGGAATGATTTGCCTTTGGGGATTGGGCTGCCCAAATTGATACTGCTGTGATGGATCAATTTGCTGAGACTCAACATAAGAGATTCCAAATATTATTCCGGACTAACAAACGGGAACAGACCATACTGTCGAAACAGTCCCTGGATGGACTCCGTTTAGTGGTTGAGAGCTAGTTGGGACAGATGGTACACCAGCAAACATTGTTGGAGTAGCAGCAAGAGGTTCACTGTTGGAGTAGTAGCAGGAGGTTCTGCTGCTGTTGCGTCAGATGACACAGTCCTAGATGTTGAAGGTTGTTCAGACATATCTAATCTATCCAAAAGGTTTCCTAGTGATTCTGCAGGAACTTGCGATGAAGGGAGACTAATTTTTGATGAAGAAGGATATAGGGTGATTTCGGCTCCAAAATGCAATGGAGTGTTGGATGGAGGATCCTCCACAATCTCTTCTATAGCAGTTGATCCAAGTGGGAGAGGTAGACCGTCGGGTCCGTAAAATAGTTCTGGTGCCGAAGAAGGTATAGACTCTATAGCGACAGATGTCGGAGGGGTAACACCTTCTGAATCAGCTGTAGGTGGATCCAGTTCAGGAATTGAAGCATTTACCATTACACTAGGATCAGTTCTAGTGTCCTCTTGTGGCCACAGAACTTCTTCTGTAAAGGCAGGGATACCAGAAATGGTTGGAGTAACCAGAGTCCTTGATGATGTTGGAACACAAGTTCCAAGCAAACCAGGGGACTTTGATCCGTTTAAATGAGTTTTCTTTGTCAGGAATAGTTTCATTTCCAGAGTCAAAGATGGTTGACTCGTTAATATCCATGAACGATAAGGTTTTGATTGACTTTCTTCCACGATTGCGGATTACTCGTTCAACTCAAAGTAAAGGGGAAAAAGTGGTTCCGAATTAAATGAATTTTAGACACTTTGACACAACTTGCTTTTTCAATTTTTAAGAGTCGAGAAAAAGCTAAAGATGACTCTCGTCGCCTTTGATTTTTAATGAGCTTGAAGTGAAAAGTGCTTAGATGGACCTTTTCCTTTAGGGAGTCTGAAAAGGAATGAAAGAGACTACTCTGGAAATCTAGACAGAGGGATTACCAAACCAATCACAAAACTGTAGAATACTTTTTACGGTATGGCAGTCAATCTTCCCAAATGTTGTGTTCAGTGCATTGCGATCGATAGGGTGGCAGACACAGCTTCCTAAGGATAAAGGATATAGCCTATTGTGGTCTCCCAATATATACTCGACGGTACGTGGGAACACAAGTCCGTACTGGCACTTATCGTCTCAAAGAAGAGGAATCACCCAACCTACAATGAAAGTGATAGTTACCAGGATTTACGATGCCGGAATACGTCTCTAGCCTAGACTTCTAAATGTTGTGCGTTAGGTTCCAAAGCATTTTTATGTTCATTGAATTTATTTTATAGTTGATTTTTCTTAAGAAGTTTGGCTTTAAGGTTCACCGCGTGATGTAGATATACAATTCCTAAAATGCAATCTAAGACGATAAACAATCGTTTATTCTTCTTTTTGCAATGAAAATCCTAGCTACTAAGGAAAGAGAAGCGAGATTCTTTCAACATAGAGCAGAGAGCACACACTAGATGCACAGTCCTAAATCAAAATCAACAAGGAGTCTAAATGCAAATGCACATGCATATATTTGTTTTCCGCTTTCTTAATGTGTGAATGACAAAAAGAATGCTGAGTACAAATATGAATTATCTTTTCAAAGCGACAGTACTAACAATTTTCTCTTCAAAAGACGAAAGGAAGACAATGACGACACTTTGCAATTTTGAATTGAAAACTGCTTTCGACACTTGAAAAACTATTAATTCAAATAAAAAACAAGAGTAATAGTGTAATTGACCATCAATAATAGTAGGATTCTTTTCTTTGACTGAAAACGACATTTGCAACACTTCCAAATCAAAAGACGACAGTTCGACTAAGCTACTTCTTTGTAAAGGAGAACTGTAAATGGAGAAAAATACATAAAAACATTCACAATTCTTTGTACAATGGAGGTCGAATAATGCAAAGGAAGGGAGTTTCCACACTGGTATATTGATCACAGACAACAAAACTCTTGAATAAAGCTGAAGAGAGCGAACAAAAAACCAAAATCTGGAGGCAGAAACAGTCTTATCTGGTCATCGCACCTGTAACACAGGGAAACAGGGATGCATCTCACCTACTGCACATGGGAGGTGCGATGCATCCAAATTGCCAAGAGGAGAAGGTGCGATGGTCCAGGGACGAGACTCCAACTTGGTTTTTGGCCACAGTTTGTAGCTTAGTTCAAGGATTTAGGCCGAGCTAATGATAGTCAGTAAATGCAAATCATAGGGGCTGATCTAATGAGGTTACTTGAGCCACCACCAGGGAAATTAGGACGTTTTCAAATCAATTGTTCAGTTTATAAACAAAACTCGGAGATGGAATGAAGTAGCATTGATCTACTTTGCACTTGCATAGAAAATGCAGTTCGAAGGCTAGCTAGCTTAACTTCAGGCTTTGTCTGTAGTTTATAAACCAAACAAATATAGACAAGAAAACAAGCTATTTAGTCCCCAGCAGAGTCGCCATTTTGTTATCGGGAAATCTAGTGTCCATGCAGAGCTGCTAGTCCCACTAAGACGAGTAGCTATCTTAGAAACAAACAAACTAAAGTTACTTTCATTTTCCTTTATGAGAATTAGATAGGAGAGGAGCAAAGAATACCAACCTCAATCTTCGCTTGGTTCCTTGCTTGTTCCTTCTCCCCTTTGACGGATCTTTGCCGCTCCTTCCTTGCTTACCCCACTTCAAAGAGTACCTATAAAGTGAAAGGCGCATAATACCTTCAAAGTACTGGGATCTACAATCATAAACAATATAGGACCAGATATATATTGATCACACAAATGCATATATCATCAAACATACAAGAATGTGGAGGAAAACTCGAATAGCTTTATTGATAGAAAGATTAGAAGAGAGGATTACAACCAATTGATCTGACTCAGCGTCATCCTCCTAGCATGAAAGCCCTTCTTCACCACATGAAAAGGTTAGATCACCCAACACTATGATGTTCCACCAGGAAACCAACAACACTTCCTTACAAGATACAAAATTCCAACCTATGGATCTCTGGGATGAGGGATCCATATATAGATGTTTGCAGGGGGTGAGTCAGCTTTTGAGATTTTGATTAGTGTCCTCTCTTTGATATTTCTTGGTTCCACTTGGAGATTCATGATCTCTTACTCATTCCTGGGTGAATTCAGAGAGGCAGGTGTCATAGGAGAAATTTCTGAAAGATTCCATGATCATCCACCTTGCAAACTGTCTCTGCCATTTGTCTACTCTCGCCCATCGCACCCTGCATAAGGGATTTTCAGTATGCATTGAAATTTTTGCAAGTGGCAGGTGAGATGCATCGCACCCTTAGCATTGAGCAGTCCCTATGGTCCAATTTTGACAAGTTCTAAGCAGTTTTCTATGGAGAACTTCTGGGAGATGATGTAATCAGTTGACCTTGTTCCTTTAGGGTGTGAAACAAAACTTTTAGGGACTCAAAAGCCCTTGGTTTATGGACATATGATTGGGGTTGCAGTGCCCAAATATGTCTATAACATACTTGATTGTGGAGACCTGAAATAAGCAAGCAACCAACCCTTTTCAAATCTACAACATGTTTCAGGGAAGTATTATTTTTTATTCATCAGAATTTGAATATCGCTTAATTTTGTTTTCATTCATTAAAACCCCAATAGGTCTTTAAAATAATATCATAAGATTCATATTGGAACATTCTAACAGCATAATTCTCATCATTCGAGAGATCTGATAAAATTATTTCCCGATTCAAAATTTTTGATAACTATTAAAAGGGGCTTTATGTTTAAAAAACGAAATGAAAACGAGTGCTTCATTTTAATTGAATACTTTAAAAAGTTGTCAGCCCTATAAAATTACACATCATATATCGTAGTTTGCATATCAAAGATTCTGAAATAAGAATACTCCAAATATCTCTGATATCTCGAATCACTAATTTCCGATAGATGACCGCCAACGTTGTGATGTACGTATGACCCTTGGACCCGATATGACATTTAAATTCAGTTTTAAAAGGATATTGTGTCCGTTCATAAATCACAATTTTGGCTGGGGCATATGTTTAAAGGTTACGATGTCCCAGATCTGATATGAAATTAAATCTACATAATAAAACTATCGGGTTCATTTTTCATCTCACATTGGCATATCATCAATGTTAGATCGTGTACTCAAATATTCTGATCGTCGATCTCTTATAAAATCCTAATCCGGTCCCACCAAGGAGACACACCATTTATCACATTACCACTAATGCAAGAATAATATCAGTGTTTCCTTTTATTAACAGTTCCAATCAACGATATGACTATTCTTTGATATTGCAATCGCTCCATTGTAGTTTCCCATTGCATATGCTCATATCACAACTTTGTTATCACATCTCTTATATCGCATTGCAAAACTCAAATGACACCTTATCTTAAGATCCTCCAATGCGATAAATTATGATATATACCTCTGCCATTGTCTTTTAACTATTATATAAAACTCAATCGCATATCGACAAAGGTAAATCTCGCAACTTGAAAATTATTCATGGCAAAGAAACTTGCAATGTGAAACATCTAATGAGGCTTTGTCCTGCATAAAAGAATTTAAGGCACTCTTGGGAAACCACTATGGTAATGAAGAATCTGATAAGAAATTTGGAACATGGTTAAATTATTTTTGATTTCTCTTATATTTGATTTTTGATATATCACTCTATATTTAATATATGAAATTCAAGGCCTGTCCATTACATTGTTTTGGATCTGGTCTTGATTTTGATCAATTTATGAAAATCATGGAGTTGATATGAAACATGTAATATTATGAGGACATTCATCACTGCGATTCATTAACAAGCATCTTTTCATTCTCATTTCTGTGATTTTTTTTTAATTTTCAGATTCCTTGGACATAAAACATTGTTTTATTCTAGTTTACTCCATGCTTTAGATTAAATTTAATAAATAATGATTTTGGGTCAATAAAAATTCTTAACGCTTTTAATTCTAATTAAATGAATAAGTTATCTTTTGTTGGAAAAAATGATACCTCTCACATACGATTAAATGAAATTCTCCAATGGTAAGTTTCATGTGCCCACTTTCATTTATTTTCATTTATTACTATACTTTTGATTTGAGTTTTGTTTTTAGCTTTTATTAGTCTTGAACTCTATTTTTAGAGATCTTCATGAACCTTTCACACCTCTAACAGATCAATTTTGAAGTTCATTTTCTTTTGTTCAGTTTTCTTTGAGATTCTTGAAAGAAGAAGAAATGGTTCTCATCAAATATGCTAAACTGGGGAGTTTCTGAACCTTTAGTATGTTTCCTAAGCATTACTTTTGTCAAAAATGGCGAAAATGCTTTTATACAGATTATTTTTTTCGAAACAAGAAAGTTCACATCAGACAAAAACTTCTTATTTAGTATATTAGCTATCATCATTGTTATTCACCCTCTACATTTTGAGATCCTCAATTCTTATAACTATGCAAGAAAAAAATAAAATTAAATCTCAACATAAGAAGGAATGTACATATGCTTATTTCTTTTTATCTCCTTTTATTGAAAAATTTGTACAAATATTTTGGTTGGAGTTTATATTTTAAATTTGGATTTTTCTTTTACGTTTCGCATTCTCCATTTTTATTTTTGTTTGTTGACTTCTTTTCCTACTTTAGTTTAGAGTTCTTTTCTTTTTTACTTTTAGTTATGGTTTGATTTTCGTGACTCTGCCACAATTTATGCAAAAGTCCTTTTCCTCACCCTATAGTGATTGACATACATGGAAAATATTTTAATTCTATCTATTTCAGTGAATTTCATTTATCATTAAAGGCATATCTTTTTGGAACCATAAGACAATATTGCTTTGAATATTTTTCATGGAGGAACACACATCTTTTCTAAGTGATTGAGTTTACTTTTTCAAGGAAATAATTTATTTGAGTTTAGTACAATGAATCCCTTCCACCCCTCCACTTTATAGGGAAAGAATTTGGACTCAATATATCATAAACTAAAAGCTTGCAAATGTGCTTATCAAATGAGTGATTAAAAGAGGAAGCATGAGAAATACAACTAAACTCGTCGGGTCTATGAATGCTCTCTAGCAGTGGGACTAGGCTTGTATGGTATAAAAGGAAAATTCGTTGGAGTACTATTCAAGCTCACTTGCAATGAAGCGATGTTAGAGACCAATCATAAAATAGATATATGCTTTATCAAAAACCTCTTGTATGAACCTTCTTCTATTTTTCATATGAGATAATTTTAAAATAAATTTTCCCAAATTTGGATTCATGACTTTTAGTCGAATCTTCTTTGAGTACTTACCTTTACAAACTCATATTGCTTAGTCTATTTATGTGGGACCTATGAGAATGTTTTATTGTTAGACAATTTCTTGAACTCCATGATTTTTAAACTTTGGGTAAATTAAATTCATAATCTTTAACTAGAGATAATTGGTTCTTTTCAGTGTGTCACCATTGTTGTAGTGAAAACCTAACACCCCCAATTTTTTACTTATTTATTTCAAATAATGGGGACCCTTGCCATTAATTTTTGACAAAACCTTTTTTTATGTTTTTTATTTAAATTAATTTTTCTACAAATTTTGTCTTTTTCACTTTCATCAAATTTATATTTTGATTGTTTCATTGAATTTGTTTTTTCATTAGCTTTCCGTTGATACTTGTTTTGCCTCATTTCATCAACCAGTTTGAAAATAACACTCCTTTGAAGTTTGATCATTTTTATTGCAAGGGTTAAAAAATGTATAAAATGTATGATATTTCAATTTTTCAATTAAAATAGTCACCCATTGTAAATATTAACTCTTAGCTAACTTTTACTATTTTTTTTCATTTTTCACTAACGGTCCAACAAAATGGCTCAGCCAAATTATAGAATAGTTGAAAAGCATGGTTTGGGATCGCGGTAATTTACTCCAATTTATTATTTTAAAACAAATTTCCAAATCCGAAATCTCAAAATTGTAAAATAATTGTAGTTCAATTTGTAAAAGCTTTAATTCCGCGAGAGCCCCACTTTGCATCACCTTTTTCCTTCCAAAAATCTCAATTTAAAAAAGCTAAAATAAAAAATGTGTTGCATTCAAAAATTTGTGATACGATATTGCAATATCATATATCACAAAAATCTTAAACACCTCTTTAAAACTTGTGATTTACGATATTTAATTTTATGTAATAATTTTTTTTTTTTTTAATTTAATAATAAAATTTTCCATAATCTCATTATAACTCTTGCTTTATCCTCCAACTCACATCACATAACCCCATCTCACTCCTTATCCCTCCATAACTCACCTACGCTTATAATTCAACTCACCCTCCATTCCTTCTCACGTAACATGTGTTTTTTTTTTGAATTCCTAGGGATGGTCATGATAATTATAATATAGTATTATATTATTATTATTATAATATTACATTATAATTATAATATTAATATAATATAGTAGTATTTTAATTAATTATTAAATTTTGTTTTTAATAATTTAATTATGTTTTTTAATTAATTTTTTAAAATTAATTAATTTAAGTTTTTAATTATAACTAATTAATATTAATTAAACAAATTTAATTTAGGATTAGAATTTATTTAAAAAAATCTATTTTTAGCTTATGTAACAGAATTTCTGGAACTCTAGTAGTTTTAACTCATCAATTTTGGAGGCTCATAAATTGAGTTTCACTTAGCCAAATGAAGCCTAAGATGGCTCATTGGATAGATAAAATCATGGAGAACATTTTTCAAGTAGTTCTATTACCAGATTTGATCATTTAATTGGTCTAAAATTCACCAAAAAATCAAGCTCCGAATTTTTAAAACAAAATCAACTTTTTGAGTTTTATTTTCTGCTTTCGCATTTAACCACAAGCTCTAATGACTGCAGATCCATTCACCTATTTTCTCCTTGACCAATTAAATCTTCATAGGCATTAATAGAAATCTTTGATTTAGTTTGAAATTATTTATTTAATTAAATTTGATTAGATATGTTTAATTCCAGATTTGGTATTTTGATTTTATTTTTGCATTTTAATTTAATTTTGATTTGATTTTGTAGGAAAATAGTTGAAGAGATGAGAAGAAGATGATCTGAATTAATGAAAATGTTGCAACAATAGAAGAATAAGATTTTGGCCCAATGAAAATTGATGGAGAATTTATTCTTCAACAAACTTTCTTAGTGGGAATTCCTTTTGTAAATATTATAAATAAGAGACTGTAGAATGTAATAAAGGCTTTTCTTCTATGCAATTCTGGAATTCTTAAAATAATGAGGATTTAGAGTTGTAGAGGAGAGGAGTGAAAATCTCATAAATAAGAGATTGTAGAATGTAACAAGGGCTTCTCTTCTCTGCAATTCTAGAATTCTTAAAACACTATTGTAATGAGGATTTAGAGTTGTAAAGGAGAGGAGTGAAAATCTCAGATCTAGGGATTATTGATGATTTTTCTTTTTCATTCTAAATTATGTATGATGAACAAAGTTTGCATTACTGCACCGCTTGTTTTAAAAGAAGAAGTTGAAAGCATTGTAAATGACTTTTGGAGATGAGAGCTAGAGAAACAAATTCAATAAATTAGTATTTATAATACTATTGTTTTAAATACTCATTTCATTTTATGATAATACAAATGTGTCATTTTGTTCATATTTGTGCACTATTGTGAGTATGAGTAATTTGTCTCAAGTATATGTTATTATTTATGTATGCTCTTGTGGGTTTGAATTATTATTTTTGAGTAATTATTTACTCAGAAATATGTCTTTTAATATTGATCTAGTAAACAATAATATTATGTGAAATAATTCTTTATATTATTGTTTAATTATTCGAATTACTGATTTAACAATCAATATCATTTTGTGAACTACTTCCTAAATGTTGTTGATTGATTATCTCAATTAAAATGTCTCTACATAATGTGGTTTGGTATTCATAATGTCAGTTAATTGAACTATTTCTTCAGCTTGATATTCATTATAAACTAGACATATTTAAATCCCAATCATTTAAATATCTTACTCTCTTAGGTTAGATCTATATCTGCCTAATTGAGATAGGCTTAGTAAATATTTTTTTTGCTTTTATTTTTGGATAATTTAGCATTAATATTTAATTTTATATTTTTAGAATTCCTCTTCCCAAAGAGACAAACTTTAGTTGTGGCTTGGCTGAGCCCGAGATCAACTTAAAGATCACTTTCGTGCATGACCAACAAGAGGGTTGATCTGATGTCTATTATCTATTGGTAGATGAAAATTATATTTTAAGACATTGGAGATAAAGAAAAGGTAATTGGACCTAGTTAAACCAGTAGGAACCACCATTTCAAGGGAGGAGCTGCTTTAAGGTCCAGATCAGGCAATCTCCCTTATATTGTTGTAGGGAGAGAATTTCAAGCCTTCAAGACCTCCTTATGTTAAATGAACCCACTTCTCTATGCCTAGCTTGGTTAATTGCATAACATCGAAGCTCATCTAGGCCTCCCTCCATACCCATATATTCACTCGGAAACTATAAAGGGCCAATTGTAGTGGAAGAACTGACTCTCCCAAGACTAAATGATAATGCTTGTTTAAGACTAAATGATAATGCTTGTTTACTCCTCTCCTGTTCATTTTCTATGTTAGTTTTCATGTTTGATTTACTACTAATATATTTTCCATACAAACCGAAACATCTTTTTATGATCAAATTTAAGAAATGTATGAAAGTTACTCTAAAATGATAAAAATAATTATAAATTATATTAGTAATTAATAACAAATATTTTTTTTCTACTCTTATTTTTAATATTTAATTAAACTATATCAAATTTTTCTACACTTTTATTTTATTTTACTTTATTTTAATAACTAAATAATAATTCAAACAATCTTAATATATCAATCAACAACAATGTTCTAGGAATTTAAAATCTAGAACTCAAAAACTATACCTATAGGTCATCATATTGTAACCTGTCATTGTAACTTAAAATAGAAGGCATTGAAAGGTTAGATGGGGATGGTACAACGACTTAGACAAAATAAACTTGGCCAAATAACCTTTAATAAACTTGGCCAGATAAATAACAAACTTTAATGGTGCCAACAAACCAATGGGATAAATGGAGAAAGCAGCGTCCGTCTCTTCAAATAAAAATCAGCTAAATGGGTGGATGAGAGAAGAAAACGGTAAATGGGGTGATGGCATCTTCAACCGAGAAAGTTGAAAAGACTGAGAGATTGTGATATATGCCCAATAGTTAAAGAAGGTGGGCATATATCATAAGAGTTTGAACCTTCACGAAACTCAATGAATGAAAAAAGATCAGAGAGTAGTTGGACCATACTTCTACTTTTAGAGGGGACCCATTTTAGCCATTGATTGATTCTATCAATCAATATCTTCCCAAAAATATATGTAAATAAATGAAAGAATGGATCCACGATGTGGATTGAGATACATTAATATCAAAATGTATAGGGGAGATTTTAATATCAAAATGTGTAGTGGAGATGTGAAAAAAAAAATGCAAATCCTAAAAACTATTCCTTTCCTCTCATGCCAGTTGTGTAGTTTGAGAAAAGCATTTTACATAGTTTAAGAAAGATTAAATATTTGAATAAATTGAAGTTTTGAGTTATCAGATTATTAATTTGCAAAATATTTAACAATCATACGGACATGGCTAGCCATGTAATGGTGCATTTTCATCTATTATTATTATTGTGACATGTACCAACCTTTCAACCAGTCGTCCCATATTTTCAGTGTTCAGGTCGTTTTCACTGTGTTTTGAATATCCCACCATTGGTTTCATTTCTCAATGTTATATTGTTTTTCAAATCTCTCTGACCGAGTTGGCTGCTTTGATGAAGGATCGGTTTCGCTTTTTATGTTAAAGAATATATTCAGTCTTTTGATACAGAGAATACGGTTGACTTACAGTTTATAATTTTTGTTTTTATTAATATGTTTTGTGTTTCCTTTAACAATTGTATAGTGCTTTGGATGGATGAATAAGTTTATCAGTAAGAATTTTTTTAACAATTATATGTTTTTTGAAATTCTTTTTTCTTATATTCAATTTATATATAAATATGATATAATTGAATTATTGATTGAGATTTGTTTGTGATCTATTATCAATTTTTTTGAAGAATTTTCGGCGAAAATCATATAGAAAACTTTTGTCAACGCGTTTCGAACCAACCAGTGTGGTTCATCGCGTCACAACAAGTTGAATGACCAGATCTCACTTAGCATATTAAATAGATAGGGCAGAGAATCCCATAGCTGTTGTTTTTTAGCCGTTAAGTCAATTCTCGCTGTTGTTTTTTAGCCGTTAAGTCAATTCTAGCTGTTGTTTTTTAGCCGTTAAGTCATGGGATTCTCTGCCCTATCTATTTAATATGTTAAGTGAGATCTGCTCATTCAACTTGTCCTGACTTAGCCGTTAAGTCAATTCTAGCTTTTGTTTTTTAGCCGTTAAGTCATGGGATTCTCTGCCCTATCTATTTAATATGCTAAGTGAGATCTGCTCATTCAACTTGTCGTGACGATGAACCACACTAAATGGTTTGAAACGCGTCGACAA
>APFE031017597.1:40032-68843 GCA_000404065.3 Pinus taeda
AGTGAAGACATAACCGACAGTAGACTTCCGATCATCAGGGTCACCAGCCCAATCAGAATCAGTGAAACCAACTAATAGAGGAGCTGCTTTGGCTCTGTAATGAATCCCAAACTGTACTGTACCTCGAACATAACGAAGTATTCTTTTAGCTACTTTCCAATGAATTTCACGAGGGTTTTGCATAAAACGAGCAACAAGGCCAACAACAAAGGAAAGGTCAGGACGAGTATGGGTTAAATACAAGAGTTTTCCTACAAGTTGACGGTATAAGGTAGCATCAACTTCAGGAGAAGTACAAGAGACTGAAAGTTTGACTCCAGACTTAAAGGGAGAAGGGGCTGGCTTACATTCTTCCATGTGAAAATGACGAAGAATATCACAAGCATACTTGGACTGGGAAAGGGAAATACCCTCCTTGGATTGCAAGACTTGAAGACCGAGAAAATAGTGTAAGTGTCCTAAGTCTGTCATTTCAAATTTCTTTTTAAGGCTGGACTTCACATGGTTTATAAGGATGGGATCACTACCAGTAAGAATAAGATCATCAACATATAGAACAAGGATGATAAGAGAGTTTCCCACTGTCTTGGTGTAGACGGTATTGTCAGAATGACACCTAGAAAAGCCAGATTCTAAAAGAAAGTTATCCATTTTGGCATACCAAGCCCGAGGAGCTTGCTTGAGACCATAAAGAGATTTCTTAAGTCGACATACAAGGCTGGAGTCGGTTTGGATGAAGCCAATGGGTTGTTCCATATAGATTTCTTCATGCAAGTCCCCATGCAAGAAGGCAGATTTAACATCCATCTGATGGACTTCCCATTTTAAAGAGGCAGCAAGGGAAAGAACAAGGCGGATAGAGCTCATTTTGGCAACAGGGGAGAAGGTTTCAGTGTAGTCAATGCCTTCAACCTGTGAAAAGCCCTTAGCAACAAGACGAGCTTTATGTTTATCAACTTTCCCATCTGGGCCATACTTTGTTCTGTAAACCCATTTACGTCTAACAAGTTTGCGTCCCTTTGGTAGAGGAACAAGATCCCATGTATCATTTTCCAACAATGAATGATATTCTTCATTCATAGTTGCTTCCCAATGTGGATGGCCTGAAGCTTCTGCAAAAGTGTCAGGATCATGATTTACTGGAGCTTGAGCCAGTAAAGAAGAGGCTCTTTCAAACTGAGAACGTGTACGTCGCTGATCTGTAGGATCACCGGCAAGATCACCTGCTGCATCCCGAGTAGCACGGACCCATCTGGAAGTTGAGGATCTTGAGAAGGTGGGGGAGGATTTTCATCCTCACTTTCATCATCTGAAGAAGAAATGTTTTCAAAAGTAGAAGAGATAGGAAGAGGTGGCACATCCGCCGGAGTAGGCTCGCAGGCCGATTTATTTTCATCAAATTTTACATCTCTTCTAATGATAACATTTTTGGACTTAAATGGAATAAGTCTATAACCTTTTACATCTTCAGAATATCCAACAAAAGTATATTTCTCACTCTTAGGTTCTAAAGCTTTATGCTTTTCATCTGGAATATGGGCCCATGCTTCACTTCCAAAAACACGAAAGTGACTTACATCTGGTTTAATGGAACTCCAAGCTTCTTCTGGAGTGATATTCTTTAGAACCTTAGTAGGAGTGCGATTTATTATATAATTTGCACAATTAATTGCTTCGGCCCAAAAACTAAGACTGAGTCCTTTAGATTGCAGCATACAATTAGCCATTTCCTTTAAGTTGCGATTTTTCCTTTCAGCTACACCATTTTGTTGTGGAGTGTATGGAACAGTATGTTGCATTTGAATTCCATTTTCGGTGCAAAAGTTGATGAATGTGTTTTTAACATATTCTCCACCATTATCAGTTCTTAGCTTAAGAATTTGATGTTCAGATTGTTTTTCAACAAAGGCTTTGAAGGCCAAAAATGTGTTAAATACTTCGCTCTTGAGTTTTAAGAAGTATACCCAAGTGCGTCTGGAGAAATCATCAATGAAAGTTAAGAAATACTTGCAGCCAGAGAATGAAGCAACAGGAAGAGGGCCACATAAATCACTGTGCACAAGCTGTAAAGGGGCTGAGGCGTGCCAAGAGGCACGTTTTTCAAAACTGTCCCGATGATGTTTTCCGAGTACACATCCGGAACAAACACCATCTCTGCAAGATACCATAGGAAGACCTGTCACCATATTTTCTTTACATAGATGCTGAAGGGAGCGATAGTTTAAGTGACCAAATCGCTCATGCCAAAGTTTGCTCACTTCATCATTATGAGCAACAAATACTGAAGGAAGATTTGATGACCCAAAGTTGTGAAACTTATACAACCTTGTGGAATCATCAGCAATACCAGTAGCTAGAATCTGTTTAGGATCTCTTAGATCCTTGATTACAACATCATGAGGTGAAAATTCAACAATTTTACCTTCACCTGAATGAGTTATCTGATATACAGATAGAGGGTTGCTGGATAAGGTTGGAACACATAATACATCATTAAACTGACCATTGTCTAGATGAACAGTTCCAGTCCCTACAACATTAAGAGATCTATCATCACCAACATATATATTTTTGGTGTTACAATCATGTAAAGAAGAAAACATGGCTTTGTTTTTGGCCATGTGATAAGAGGCTCCAGAATCAATGAGCCACTCATGAGAATGAGAAGAAGAAGATACATTTAATGCATAACCAGACTGAGATGATTGACAACGACATGCAGAAAGTGCCATTCCTGAAGATGAAGTTGAAGTTGAAGTAGAAGAATGCTCCACATGGATGTTATGTTTCTTCATTGCGGCTTCCAAGGCTTCCATCTTCTTAAAGCATTTAGATTCTAAGTGGCCATCTCGATTACAAAAGTTACAATGTCTATCAGTCTTCTTCCATTTGTTTTTATTGGTCTTATCATTTTGCTGAAATGATCTTTCATTTTGAGGCTAAGTTTGCTTAGGACTCTTGTTTGGTTTAGGACCATTCTTTTTAGGATATGACTTCTTAGGATTCTTTGAATTTGGTTGCTGCTGGGCGGCTAACGCTTTCTTGGAAGAGTTTCCAAGATTAAGAAGACCAAGGTGTAAGAGTTTTTCTTGTTCTCTTATTAAAGAATCACAAAAAGAGTCAAAGGAAGGGGCCTTGTAGTCTTTTCCTTGACAAATGAAAGCTTCCCTTGTAGAATGGAAGGTGGAAACAAATACATAGTAGGTTGGTCCCAACTTAGTAAGAAGAGCAACGTTGGGAGGACTCACACCATCGTGTTTGGATATCTAATTCAGACATGATGCCTCTTCAAATCCTGTCATTTGATGCACCTGAAATCATTTCCTCATCTTATACGACAATCCAAACTTTGGACTCGGAAGGAAACATGGTAAATCTTTCAAAGACATTGCTCATCAATATTTCAGTCAAGACAGGCATCGTGGAAAACATACAGACTGGAGCCAATCGCAATCTTAAGGAAATTACGAGCTTCACCTACCCCTTTAAGGACTTTTGCGATGTTTTCCCTTGGTCTTATGAGGAAATGCATAGCATATATCCTTCTATTGTCAAGCATGAGATCAAGAAGTATCGAGCATTCTTTTTATGGTATTTTTCTTGCTTGTTAATCTGAAAAATCCTCGAGTCTCCTTATTCGGGCTCGTTAAACTACCATGAAGAAGATCGAGCATTCTTTTTATGGTATTTTTCTTGCTCGTTAATATGAAAAATCCTCAAGTCTCCTTATTTGGGCTTGTTAAATTACCACAAAGAAGATCGAACATTCTTTTTATGGTATTTTTCTTGCTTGTTAATCCAAAAAACCTCGAGTCTCCTTCTTTGGGCTCGTTAAACTACTACAAAGAAGATATGAGCATGTTCTTTTATGGGATCTTTTCTTGCTCTTGAACTGAAAAGTCCTCAAGTTTTTCATCATTAGGCTCATTAAACACCTGCAACGATGGTCTGATCAACTCTTTTTTGCTCTTTTTCTTGCTCTTTAAACTAAAAAATATCACTTGAGCATTCTTTTTGGGACCTTTTTCTCGCTCATAAAACTAAAAAAACCCTGAGTTCCTTCTTCAGACTCGTTAAACACTTATGAGGAAGCTCCAAGCATTCTTTTAGGTACTTTTCTCACTTGTTAAACTAAAAATCCCAAGTTTTCGTCACTGGGCTCGTTAAAAAACTACGGCAACAATATGAGCACTTGATTTTTTTGGACCATTTCTCACTCTTAAATAAACAAATCCCTGCATTTTTCCCTTCTTCAGGCTCGTTAAATCTATGAAGAAGGAATGCACAATTCTTTTACCTCTTTTTCCTTGCTCACTAAATTGAAAAAGATACTTTGAGTTTTCTTCATTTGACTCGTTAAAATTTGATGAAGGTATTGAGTTTGTCATCGCGTGACTCATTAAAAATTCATGACGAATATCGAGTTTAGTCCCTCTCCTCGTACTCGTAACAAAACTCAACCATATTATTTCATCATGCCCTATGTCATTTTGACCCAATGCTCAAAGATTCCTCAAAAAACAAATCATTCTTGTCCCATTTCGTGTTGATTGATGTAGGACAGATTATTGCCTACCTTTCGAAAGATCTCTTCCTATCAACTTCAACACTCTATCTAGGAAGACAACCTAGAAACACATTCAGTGTGTTGGTACTTGCAGACAATAATGATAGGTCACCTTGTGTTTGATTAGGGGTTCTAATTATTGGCTCTTGGTTAAGTGACTCTATGAGTGTTCGACGACAAAAACATTTTTCACACTCGCTAGATTGTACTGTGCATCTTGGAGACCATCACCATTATTGGTGGCCTTCCTCATATCTGTTAATGGTCTCCATTATTGAATGGTAATTAGGTGATTTCATGCATGTTTGACATCAATGCATATATTCACATGCATCAATCTATGTTGTTCGATGAAATGGAAATCAAGACCTTGGGTAGAGGCTTGCATCACTCAGCCTTGTTTCCTCTCCCAAGTTGCGTACATTGTTTCTTGGAGACAGCTGATTAGAATGATCCTATTATGACACCGGTTCCGCATTATGCTTATCGACGGCCAACATTGCCATATCTCTTTTATGATAAAATCACTTGGACATAGCTATTGAGTGTGGGAATGCCCGAGTGAGGACATGATTTTAGTTGTTTTATATATGTGTTGTATCAGGTTTCCTGTACCACCCAAAGCTCTGATCCTGATTCTCTTTTTGTCAAAGAAGGAATAGAACAGTTAAGTAAAGTATTTCGGCCATCATCGCAGCCTCTGATATCACACTTTAGGGGGCATCTATTATACAGTAAAATGACCTCCTTATCAGCTCAAAGGGGAAAGACATGATGACTGAAGAAATGACCAAGTTCACAAGCCTTTTTTCCAAGCTAACGCTACCTATACACTAACAATCTGCTTTATAAAGCTTCTATGCAAGCCTAAGGGAGTGTTAGTGACCCAAGTAACTCTACTTGTTACCTTGGGGATAGCGTTAGTGAACCCTAATGAGGATCTAAGGGTCAAAGGAGTGAATTGACTAAGAAATATCCCTATATTCTCTCCTAAATCAACTAAGAAAAGCAAGGAAACATCAAAGTTTGACCTATTTTGGGGATTTATAATCCTAGTGAAGAAGGGAAATGGGAAATATCTCAAAAGAATGGAAAAATCATTGCTTTTACCTAAGGAAACTCATGGAGAAACTTGACAACCCTAACCTTGAATGCTACATAAGCAGAGCTAGGGCTATTGTGAAAGGGGTTAGATCATTTGAAAGGATAGCTTACTTGATTGTCGAGCAGAGTCTCAGACCTAAGCATAAGAAGTTGGCAAGAAGGGAGAGAGAGAGGGAGAGAGAGGAACTAGAGGGGTAAGGGAAGGCTGATGCAACAGATGGTTGTAATCACTCTTTCGACATTAACATAGAACTACAGTTGTATTGTCTACTCCGTGGTGTTGGTACTATAATTAATTTATATGTTTATTGAATGTCTTTTAGCATGAGTAGCTTAGTTATGTGCAACTAGATGTCTTTTGTATATTCATACATTAATTGTCAAGGTTTTATGTTATGATTACGCTTGTCTCTTCTATGTGCAGGACTTGATCTGGGGCCGGCTCAGGGGACTTTCGCCTAGCTGTATTGCGCTCTCCAGCAAATCCACATGGAGACTCAAGGTAATGAATATGTTTTTCTTTGATAGTTAGTTATTGAATATGGACATGCATATAGCTTTGTGACAACTGCAGATAATCTTACAGTCTACCAAGGGTCCCGGGAAGACCCTTGAGGGTTCCTTCATTCTCCATACACCATGCATTTAATCCTATAGCAAAGCCCATATCTGTTGAAATCCCTTTCCAATAGTGGGGATTGGATTTCATTGGAGAAATCCATCCACCATCCTCTTCTCAACATAAATGGATCCTTAACGCTACTGACTACTTCACAAAATGGATTTAGGTCACTCCTTCTAGACTAGCCACAGATGTTGTTATCACCAAATTCTTAGAAACCAATATCTTGTCTAGATCTGGCTATCCAAATAAGCTTATTACAGACATGCTGCAGCTTTTAGATATAAGAAAATGATAGATTTTTGTAACAAATACCATATCACTTTGGGACATTCAACTGCTTATTATCCATAGGGTAATGGGTTGGCTGAATCTTCAAATAAAAGTCTGGTAAATATTATTAAGAATCTGTTAGCATATAATAAAAATTCATGGCACAACAAGCTGATAAATGCACTTTGGGCTGATAGGCTCACAACGAAGACATCAATTGGTATGTAACCATAAAAATTGGTTTATGGAATGGATGTTGTCTTTCCATACTCTTTGGTAGTTCTAGTCATGAAGTTAATTCATGAATTGTAGGTTGAGCCAAATGTCATTCAAAGGAGAATTGATCAGACAATCTAGTTCCAACAATCCAGGGAAAAAGTTTATAATAAGGCTCAAGTCATCCATGAGAATATTAAGAAGGTTTTTGACACAAGAAAAATAGCAGATGATTTCACCTTGGGTGATAAAGTTTTAAAGGGAAGCATGGAAAACTTGACAATTTATGGATGGGACATTATGTCATTTATGCTTTCATAGGGCACAATGCATTCTTTCTCAGAAATTTAGATGGGATAGAATTGCCTAGTGGACCTGTCAATAGCAGGATGCTCAAACACTATTTCTTTGAGCAATAGAGATTTTTCTAGCATTTATCAATGTCTTTATTATTTGGATTGGGTCACTTATTAACAGAAGTTTAAGCCCACAGATAAGGCCCTGAGCTTCTATTGATATGTTACCATAAGTATTGCACCAAAGAAGTTGGAGGTGGATATTGCTGAAATAGAACACTCAAGGCTACTAATCAAATATTCTTGGCACCTCACAGGGAGAGTGCCATCCCTAGCTAGAGCCACTATTAGGGTCCTATAATTTATAGGATCTCAAGGTAATTGAGTATTGTATCTTAGGAATCTTATTTTGTAAATACTTGTCAATCTGCCAATGATTTCCAAATAAAAGAAAAGATAGAATAAAAAATGAAAAGAGTGTATAAATAAGAAAAGGAGAAAGCAAATATTGAAAAAGAAGAAAAGATTGAACCCCATCAAAAAAAAGAAAAAAAAGGAATAATACTGAAAGTGTTGCAAGTTTAAGTGCCACTACTAATAGTTAGTTTTCTTCATTATTGTTAAAAAAAAAAGTTGTGTGCAACTCATTCAAAATGCCACAATCACTAGTTTTTAGTTTAATCATACAATGTAATCACAATTAAAATCCTTTCAATTTCTGTAAATTAGGTTAGCGAATAAATATTTTCCCAAAAGTTTAATCTGGATAAATCAGTGGTTAGCTAGAAAATGACATTGATTCAACTATTTAATTTGGATCAATAGAAGAAATAAGAGATAGGTTAGATAGTTTTTCATTTTGTATAAAAACAAAAGTGGGTTTGCTAGTCTAAGTGCACCCTTTGAAGAATAAAAAATGTTAGTCTAGCTAAGGGTAGGTAGATTAGATGATTTTTTCAAATATATGCATATCTAATTTTTATCCTAAGTTTAATCATATGGAAAAAGGGCAATATATGCGCCATAGGATAAAGTATTTCCACATATGTTTTATACTTCCTTTTATCCTAAGTCGGAAAGGCAAATATTAAAGCACATGTAGAAAAATTTGGCTTATCGTATCTGGTTAAAGTACATCTCAGTCGGCCCTCATCTGCCTTTGCACCCCCTCTCCATCCAACCTTTACCACTGGGGGGGCGGTCCGAAAAAACTATTTATCTTGTTGGGACCCATCCCCTACATGTCACCCTCTCATGATTTCACACCCCCCGACCATTCCCGCTTACCACTTCCTACCCCCTTCGAAACCGTCTTCCCCTCGCATGCTTTAAAACGCTCCACCACTCTCCTCCCACCACATTGCATAACCCTTAGCCAATTGAATTCTCTCCCGACGAATAATGGTTTTACATTAATTTCATTTTCTCAAGTAACCGTTCGAAAAATAATGGTCCTGTGCCATTTTCAACGGAATCTTCCCAGTGTTCAAAACCTTATGTACCCATCACTCTCCTTTATTTACTGCTCATCCTATCGCTCTCCTTATTTTCACCATTGTTTTTCTATTATTGATAGCTTCTGTCAAGCAAATGTTCTCTAAACATTTCCATGACTAGATCACTCCAGAAAACTTGGCAGTTCCCTGTTTCTTTCACCTGACATTTCATTATCTAAATTGTTGCTCAGTAAGCTCCTCTGGTTAATTTCTTCTTGTCTTTCACTCAATTCCTCGTGTTTTTCAAATTGTTACAGTCATGCCTCCAAACACCAAAACCCAAGACAAACCTATTAATCCTTTGATTCCCCCTTTTGTAGACTTAGATCATACCCCTCTGGACAACAGGGATTACACGATTAATGAAGCCCAATGTGATTATGATTTTATTGAATAATATTGTTGGTTAGAAGACAAACACGCGTATAAAACTGATGAAATTGGGCTTTGGGAGACCAATCTTCACCATTACATTTCCCCCTTGACATTCCAAGCCCCAAAGTTTACCAGAAGGTGTCAAGCATGTTATGTTACTACTAAAAGGGCTATCATCGCCCTATAGGTGACATTCTATTCACAATTACTGCCCAATACATTGACCAAATGATGCTAGCTCCCACTGTGGAAAATACTGCCTCTTTCCCCCTACAAGCCCCCAGCCAGCTTTATCAGAAGTTGGATTTCATCACCAGAGCTAAAATATTCGAAATATTCTTGCCTGAGAATGCCCAATTGCTTAAAAAGAATCCTCCATATCCTTCCTCCATCTTCTCTGATCAGGGCAAACAAGTTATATCCATGATTTCCTACATTTTAGGTTATTTTTCTGATCAGTGGGTAGATGAGCCCATTTTAGGATTCCTCTCCATATTTTCTACAAACAACAAGCTTTCCATTGTGTTGAATTTTAGTCAATTCTTGGCTAACATTATTCATGAACAATTTATAAAGTTTCCCATAGAATAGGTGTTTAATTACACCTCCATTTTGATTTATATGTTCCTTTACTATCAGTTAAAAAAATTCAGTTTTGCAATGAAGAAGCTTGATGATGTAGGAAATCAATAGTAAGTGATGTTTTGGACCTCATTGGTCATGAAAGAATGGAAAGAGTTTTCTTATAAGAAGTTTATTGAAGATTTTTTTCATCCATCCATGAACATTCTGAACAGTGTCATACATCCCAGGATCAGTGATGAAATAAAGATAAATATGCACCTAATAGATCAAGAAAACACTGGGGATTGTTATTTATACCAAAATTACACAGAAATTAGGGTTTATGGTTGTGAATTGACACCCTACAAACTCCCTAAATACTTCCCAATGAGGATTTTTTCCCTAGAGTATATTAGACAGATGTTGAATTCAGATGACATCCATTTTGTAGTGCCCAAGAAGAAATCACAGTTCAAAATAAAGTCACCGGTGGGCCCATTTGTGTGTAACACAAGGACAATAGATGAAGAAGTAGATAGAATGCTTAAAGAAATGAAGTCTAGTCTGAGCTTTACATGGTCTTATGACCCTTGTCGCATTATTTCAAAGCTCAGGGTGGAGAATAAAAGCACTCCTTACATTCATACATCAAGGCCTGAAATAGATCAGTATGCTAATAAGATGGAATGGACAAAAAACACTTTGCTGGAAGCTGAAGAACAAATATTTTCCACTTTCACTTTGTAGGCTGCCACTCCTCAGGAAAAATCAAGCAGAAGAGAGAGGGAGGAAGGATCATCATCAACCACAGGAAGTGAAGCCAAAGAGTTCAGGATTAGCTACAAGAAGAGAACAAATTTCACTCCTAGAGTAGAAATGGACAAAGAAACTGAAGAGTAGGCTGCCATCATAATCATAGATTCACCACTTGCAACCATCAAATTCACAACATATCCTACTAGACATTCATTTTCATAGGGTGACAAGGAAACTAAGCTAGAATCATAGAATGTCCAAACAGAAAAGGAGAAGACAATTTTTGATAGGTACAGGGAGATTAATATTAGAAATGAGATTCTAAAAAATAGTACCTATAATCAATTCTAGAAGTAGACATCCAGCTCACATAGTGGGTTGCGTCAGTATTTGACATAGAGCATGGAAAAATGCAGATGGCCTTTCCTGAGGCCCAAATTCCACGGCCAAAATCAATAACAAACTACAAGAGCACTACTTTTGAATTTTTCACTAAAGACATATATCCCATTGATCAAATGGATATGCACAAGAAAATTGGTAAAATGATATCTTTCACATTGAATAACACTGCTATGTCACTATCTAAATTGTAGGTTTCATTTGCTAATGTTCAGTCACAGTTGAAGATGGAGAAGGTGTCCTCCTTAGCCAAGGATAACAAGATCAAGTCTTTAGAAGAATTGGTACTAAAGATAGGGTATGACCTTAAATATGTCAATGTTGCTGAGGAGATTATTAAAAAGAAGAATCTGGACATTGCAACCTTGAGAAAGAAGCTTAAGCTGCCAGCCACAGAGGATCCATTGACCAAGGACATTGAAGAAAGTGAAGCACAGAAGGTAGACATGATGAAACAGATCATATAACAGAATATATAGATTAGACAAATGGAGGCAGAGATGTAGAAAATGATAAAGGAGAAAGAAGAGAGTCAGAAGATGGCCATTGTCCCCATTGGATGCCATACCCATTTCTCAGCTTCCAGCGATAGGAACAACCACTGCAGCGACTTCTTACACTCAGATTGTGAGTGTTGAACAAGTAACAAATACACTGGAGAACATGTCACTCCTTTCAAAGGAGTTGAGACTTTTCAGGGCCAACTCAAAGCTTTAGAAGTGAAAAAGGCCAAAGCTGAAGCTACTCGGGTTATTGAAATGCATAAATCTGAGAGATTGTTAGAGAAGTTGTAGAAGGTAGAGAGAGACACCTCAATTGGTCATACCTTGGCCCAAGTCAAGGAAACCATTTGGATGAATAAACTAGACTCTATGAATGACATTTGGCCTTCTATCCAAATCATATTTGAGCAGAAAGAGTTGATAGAAAAGGCTACATAAACTATTGTCTAGGGAAGAGAGAAGCTTGGAGAGATGCCCATAGAAGCCTCCAACATTATGAGTTTCTTGATCTCTAAGTCCAAGTATGAGCTTAAATAAGTAGGGATTAATGACGGGAATGCTACTATTGTGGAAGTCAAGAAATTATTGACAAAGAGGAATCTTATTGATTAGTTGGAAGAAATATGTGAAATCTTGGAGCTGCAAGTAAACAGGTTCACTAACAGAATTGAAGCGTTGTTCCAGAAAGGAATGCCTAGTATTTATGTAATATATGACAAATTGGTCACCCAGGAAGACTATGTCCAAAAGGTGAAAGAAATGGCTAGAAGCAAGATCAAATTCAGTGGAATAAAGGGAAGTATGACATCAAGGGTGTTTTTGGAAACCATGTCAAATAATATCCACATACAAAATGAGGTAAAACACATTTTTACTCTGAAGCCGACTTTTGCAAAATACAGAGAGGTAGATGTAATTTACCGCATGATAACAAAATTGACAATACCAGATGAAAAGAGATGGGAATAATTGGTCAATTTATTGGATTAAAACGGTAATTTGGGAGTAGTAAGACATCGGCCAACACTTCAGCTAGTACAACAATCAGTTCAACAACATAGCACAGTTTCGGGTTGACTCAGCAACCAAAATCATCAAAATAGGGCCACCTTTCTTTTAGCAGTCTACATGGCCTGTTTTTCTACCAGGATTAGATCATATTGTTTGTAATTAGGCTAATAATACATTGTTGGTTTGACAGTGGTTTTGTAAAGGATTTTTGTAATTTCCAGTATAAATACTTCAGTGTTTGAAGTATTAAGGGTTGATTTCCGAATATAATTTCTTCTTAATATTTTATTTTCAAAGTACTGGAGCATGAATAATACAAGGATTTCATAGTATTCATGTGATGTAGGAAACAGTGATGTGCCTCTTCTATTTATCTGTTTAAACGTTGTTTTTATTTTTCTGTTATTCTGAAAATCTGAATTACTTAACAAAAATTGTGATAAATAAGATTTGTTATTTCGAGCACCCTATTTTGGATGTTGATAATTTTAATTTTTTCCACTAAAATCAGATCAAGGAATTCTTAATTTCTTCTTGATTTCTATTGAACCTTACACTTTTGCTATTTCACCATCCATTTAATTTATGAAAAGATCCAAATAGTACAACCTAGCTTTCCTTGCAAGAACTCCTCTATAAATTGATGCAAAATCCATTTTAATTTATAGACTCCATAGCCTAATGGAATTATAACACTCAAATCAACCAAACCAATCAAATCAAAACAATCAGTACAGTCATAACTAGCCTACAATTTACATAAAAACAAAGCTAAATTTTATAGGGACATCCCTCTCTAAAGTTGGCAGGGCTAGGTCCTAGCTGCGAAAGTGGTTTTGATGTTGTCTTATGTGTTTACTCCCTCAACCTCAAAAATACATAACGACAACATGTGGCGTAGAATGAGTATGCTTCTTTGGAGGGGGGGTGTTATTGACTTTAATGTTACACTATTGGAACTAGTGGTTTTTCAATGGTGTAGGTGTGAATGAAACTTTTACTTATAATAAAACTTAGAGCTGACACACTTTCATGCATAAGTTGTGAATATAGTAGGACTACTCTTATTGTATTTGAAATGTATGTTATTTAACTTACAATTATGCTTATGAACTATTTCGTTTGCATTTGTATGAATCTTGTTGAATACATGTTGTTGTATTAATTCGCCACCTTAACTTATGGACTATTCTGCATGTTATCTTGTGATGTCATTATGCTCATGTGTTCCTTTTAAGTTGCGTACTATTAGAAAATTCCAAGGGGCACACTTCCTTTTCCATTTGTGCATTGGAAACTTCATGCATCACACTTGAATTTTTGTAGGGTCACACACTTTCTCTCACCAAAGTTATCGTATTTCACTCTGCATGTTTTTGTAGTCAAGGCATAAAATTACCACCCATTGTTGGGAATCCTACTCCAAACAGTGTGAGGTCTAGTTGGGACTTCATATTAGAGAGATCCCCTAAATGTTGGTGGGTTCAACACCATCAACATAAGGCAAAAATCAAAGTTGAGACTTTCTTGATGTATTTTCAACTCTTCCTCTTAGAAAGAAAGGGATTATCAACCACCCCTATGCTAAATATATGGAATGTACTATATGCAACACCTCTCACTATTGTTGATGCAACTACAACATCTGCAATTGAGAACATAAGAAAAACAAACTGAATTAACTGTGTCTACAATTGTCTGCTGGGAAAACTGTGCTGATGTTGACTTCGCTACTATGCCTCTTACTCTTCTATCAACATTCCTCTACACTCCTCATCATGTGACTAACATTGATCTTCCTGCTACTGAGTAATATGACCCCCCATAGCAAGGAAATGAGCCATGAGGAGAACACCTCAATGGACCCTGCCCAAATTTTTGCAACTCATGGAACTAAGGATCTACATCACTACATCTTGTTCCTAGAGGTATAGCTCCATGTGCTCCCTTTTCCCACTTGGCTCTAACTCTCCCCATGCCTGAGGTCTCTACTTGAGTGGATGTCTCCACACTTCCTCCTCTCTGCATCTCCATTTGTGGTTGCTCCACATTTTCTCAAGGCTGCATGTTGATAGGTCTAACATGCTCCATCTCAACCACCATATCTCTAGTCTCTACCTGTCTCCTCAAGGATTTGCATCCATATTCTACCTCAAGTGCATATAGGTTCTTTTCTCAACCTTGATCTACTTCACCTGTCCTATGGCTATGTGTCTCAGGAATGTCTTTCCTTTGCTGAAGATCCCATCGTTGCCACAGTATTCCAAAATTACATCAGAGACAATATTCTTCTTTAGACATGGAATAAACATCACATACTTGAGTCTAAGATGGGAGCTTGGCTCCCTTTGAAAGGTGATTTTACAAATATCGGTTAAATTGTACCTTCCATTGTCTCCAACCTCAATGTTCATTTGGTGATCTTTCTCCTCCAAGTCACTGAAAAAATCTCTATTCCCCGTCATGTGGAACGAGGCACCACTGTCCAAGTATCACATGCTCCCCATCACTGTGCTCACCATGCATGCTATGAGACTAAAGGAAAGTTCAAATTGTGAAGCCATAGCTTCACCTGCTACTACTACTGCCGACTCCTTCTTGCTTGCCTTCTTGCGTGGACACTTCGAGCGATAGTTCCTGAATTCATGATAGTGAAAGCACTTGATTTTGGAAAAGTATTTCTTCTTTCCCTCTTGGAAGGAATTATCCTAACCTTGGGACTTCTCCCCCTTGGCCTTCATTCCTTCCCCTTGGTGAATGAAAAGTCCTCTTCCCTTCTATGGATGAGGTCCCATCTCTGGTATTACTCCTTATTTCCTCTAGTACCAAATCAGACAATAGGAGGTCCCATTTGGTAGTCCATCCCTCTGTTCATTGAATCTTGGTAGGTGTGCTAGTTCTTGGGAAGGTCTAGAAGGGATAGGCTTACCCAATCATCCTTGGTTACAATAAGACCAACTTGACGAATCTCATCATGACATTGTGTGAACCTACTCAGGTACTGCAGAATGGTCTCGTTCTTCTGCATCTTGATATTTTAATGTTTTTCCTTGAGTGAAAGCTTCCTATGGTCACTACTATTCTAGAAAAAATATTTCAGTGTTTACCAATAGCATACAAAGTCTCTTTCCCATGGATATTTGAGACAATATGGTCTCATACTCCCTCCAATATGATCCTCCTCACCTTAGCAACACACTTCTTCCATTCTTCTAGATCCTTTGCATTAGATGTTGTTGGCTTCAAAATATCATTATCAATTAATTCCTTCAACCCATTATCCTCTGGTACTGCCTCCATGTGGTACTTCCATGCAACATAATTTGAGCTTCCCTTAAGGGCATACATGAGCCTTAGTCCATTGAAAGTCATATTCTGACTCCTGAAGAAAACTCATAACACTGATCTACAAATTCAAACCTCCTGCAATGAAAACTTTGAAATCTCTGCTCTATAGTGACTCCAACTCTGATACCATGTTGAAATTAATGTGTATATTCAATACTACTCATGAAATTTACTAAATCATAGGACTTGAAGGTACTCTATTGATCTATGAAATTGTATTCACCGTCTAGAATAAGAATCATAGACATGCAAAAGGAAACATCACAAATGCACAAAGATTTATCTACGGGAAAGAAATTTCTCAAAACCCTTACTATCTATATTGCATTAATCAGAGAATAGAGAAGAAATGCATATTCTTGCACAAGGTCGAGCACACCCTGTAAGCATATAGTCTATCCCTCTGCCTAACTAACTAAATCTAGCCAATGGTTTGCCAATTTCAAGCCTTCCCAAAATTTTGTTTCCTTGTGTTGTTCATCTAGGAATTAGGTACCTATTAATTAGGAAATTCCCTCATCTAGATTGTGCAACTCTTCTAGGTCCTTCCTCTGACTGCATGCACCATATGTACACTTCGGAAATAGTCGACAACTAATAGTACATTACCTTGGAATCTCGATCTCAACTAGGTAACTCAAATTCTATGCATGCATGAGCTAATTTAGGCTAATTGATTAGTTATCTAGATGATCATTGAGTGTAGTTGAAGTTCCACTTCCACAATTTGACCTTCCACTAGTTCCTCCAACAGTTAGAATTAGTTTAATTTACCATAACTCAATTTAACTAAATTAAATTGCAAAAACTAAAATTAACTCAAACCTGGCACCTAAATTTTAGGAACCCACTCCACACAACTGAACTTCATGCTCCTAACTTGAATTAAATGAGATAGACTCCTATTGTTTTAGGAATCAACTCAAGTAATCTGAACTTTCGAATTGAATATTCTTAAATGAGTGACAAGTGTTATGTCACCTCATTTAACTCCTCCAAGTTGTCTGTTGACGTGAAAAATCAGATTTTCTCAATTTTAATTAAGGAAAAAATCAAAATTGAGACTTTCTTGCTGCATTTTCAAAAGAGGGGGAATTCACTCCCCACACAAATCACAACTAAATAGGATGGCATGTTGGTGAAGCTCCTGTTGGTAAGCTGGAAGAGAACTTTGAAGAAGTAGCATTGGTTATTTGTGTAGTTTGGTGGATAAAGGGTCTTGACGGTTGGTTTTAGGGGATTGTAAGTGAGTCATCAAAGGAGAGCCACATTCTTGGGGAGAAGGGGGGGGGGTATCTATTGGAGCTCTACCTTATCCTATTTTTTGCAAGGTCAAAAATTGAGCAGAAATTCAAGGCTAAATGTTGATAATTCTGTCATTGAGGATGTTTCATTCATAATCATTTGGGACCTTGGTTTGCTAGGGCTGGTGTTAGTTGTGGGGAGGCTTCTGGTGCCAGAGCGTGTGGGTTTCTCAAGTGAAGGGGGTTCCTTCACATCGACCAAGGAGATTTTATCTTTTTCTTTGGAGTAGGTAATAGTTCCTTGTGTGCTCTTCCTTTTTGTCAAGATTTTGCTTGTTTGGGTCTCTGTGGTGGTGTTCAGAGTGTTCTAGGATTTGGCCAAGGTATCCATTAAAGTTGGCAGAAGAGAAAGCCTTCCTCAAACCCCATTTCTCTATAGTCTTTGGTCCCTAGAGTGGTACAGCGTGAGTATATTGTGAGCTCTCAAAAGTTCATTTTTTGGGGTGATGTTTGGATGTTTATTTCTGGATGGGGGGCCTATCATAGTGCAAGTTTAGGTTGTTGTTGCAAGTGGTTTGGGTTTGCTGAGCAGGGTTGTTGGCTTATTACCTTCTAGAGGTCGAAGGGTAGTAATCTCTTTGACAGAGGGAATTATAAAATCTGGGTGGCCGAGAGGGCATTTGGTTGGCCAGTTGGTGCGGTGCCTTGGGTTTGTGGTCAATTCATCCCTCTTGGAAGCAAAGTTTCTGGTTTAGTTTTTTTTGGTGGGTTACATGTGACAACCAACTAGAGCATCATGCAATGCCAATGAGGTCGAGCTCAAAGAGGTGTTGGTCCTCATGGCTAAGGGGTAACTCAAAAGGTAGAGAATCATGATGACAGAGAACCGATAGAATAACAACTAACCACCTTGCCAGGAAGAGTGGACCTACCTCCACACTTCGATTATTTAGAGATGTAGATACACTAAGTTTTGGTAGTGTTGGAGAAATTGGCTTGTGACCATCATGGGGACCATAACAAGTTCATTGCCTTTATGAATGACATCCATTACAATCAGTGGCATATGATGGATCAATTTCTCTCTCTTCGTCGAGGGAAGAAGCGACTACAAGATATACTGGACAACTTGGAAGGTAGGATGGCTCATATAGAGGCACTTGTACACAAATATTTTTGTCCTCCACATGTTAATGGTCTAGACGTCCCAACTCCAGGTAATTTAGCTAATCAAGGATGACTGTGGGTTGAATTTTGATCCTTGGGCAATATTTTTTTTTTTGGGTAATCTATATATGGTCTTTAATTTTATTGTTGTTATTATTTGTGTTTTTCGTATTTACTATCTTACCAACAAATCCAGTAGAAATGAGGCTAATGGTGTTTTGAACTCAATCTCCTCATGGTGTAACTATTTTATGAATTAATAGAATGTGTTGACTTATAGAAAAACAACATTTTTGAAAATTCAATTTAAAAGTCTTTTTAAAAATGAAATCACATAAAGTGATTAGCTTTGTTATACGTTAAAGCGATAATTGAATAATGTTGTGATTGTGTTTATATTTCATATTGCAATTCTAATACTATGTGCGAATTGTACAACTCAAAATCTTAACTTAAGATAATGATGCTATCATTGATTCATACCAATTTAAAATTTGATCTTGTTTTTCTTTTTTGTTAACTTCACTTACTAAAAATTCAAACTTTACACAATACTTCATAGAAAAGCAATTGTCAATTAAAATACCCCATAAACTTGGTCTAGATTATATTTATGTATTATAAAAAATACGTTTTTTATTACAAATATATTCAACTTAATTTAAAACATATGCACTATTGTGCATAACTCATTTAAAATACACAACTTAATTTAAAACATATACACCATTATAAATAACTAATATAAAATACTTAAAAAAAATAGATTGAACCATTTACTTCCTCTATGCTTCATTGTAACTCATCATCTTCCCAAGGATATTTACATTAAATATAATTCTATGACCTTGAAAATTTATATTGCAAATATATCATAACATAACATAATTTCTAATCGAGTTTCTTTTAGTGAGATTTTTTTGAAGCTTTTCCAGTCTATTTTTGTAAAATTTGGTAGGAAATTATTGAAATCACAAGTTTGATGGGTAACCTCTACACAATTGAAGTGCTTTAAGGGTGTTTCAGGGTGTTGAATACATATATACAATAAAAAAACTAGTTTAAATAACACAAATCAAAATTTCACCTCGAAATTTTCAGTTAGATTCTAGCACCGGAAAATCCAACAAATCACACTAAAAACAACTCCATTTCTAATTATCATAAAGCTAATTCAATTTCATTATAGTTGTTTGAGATAAGATTTATTTATTATAATTAATTTACATATGTATTATAAAGTTTTAATTGTTTTCATTAGCCTTGTTTCAATTTATTTATTTAATGAACTTATCCACTTTTATATATATAGTTTAATTATTTAAAATTTAGTTTGGTATAAATGAGTTGTCATAAATAAATGATAAATTCATAATTATAGTTGTACTGATTTTTACAAATTTTAAATTAATTTGAATATATATGATGATGATGATGATGATGACGATGATGATGACGATGATGATGACGATGACGATGATGATGACGATGGTGATGACGATGACGACGACGATGATGATGATGATGATGGTGAGGATGGTGGTGGTTAACATCTACTGAGACCAAACTTTGGTCTATCAGACCTAAAGAAACGAATTATTTAGTTTTATTTAAGATTTTATTCCTATGCTCAAAAAGCTTGCAGAGAAGCCTCTCGAGCTCACTATAATTTTGACATCGTAAAAGGCTAGGAAGGTCAGTATTGCAACAAATATTATGAAACTGAGATCGAATGTGGTTGTACACGGGGTACTCTAAAAGGATGTGATTTTCATCCTCGATTTTCATATTGTCACAAAGATGGCAAATCCTTTCCATCCATGGTGTTTTAGGAACTTCCCAACGACCTGTTTCACTATGGAGCTCATGAGTGTTCGTCCTAATCTTGGCCATATTAATTTTCTTCTTTGAGCTAGTTAAAACAGAGAGATACTTTTGATCTTATAGGGTGGGGTTGATGGCCTCATTACAATATCTCAATTTTCTTTTAGTTGCTAAATCTTTCTCACACCATATTTTTCTTTGAACTTATAAGTAACAATATTTTTAATGTTTTCTAATGCAACATTCTCGTAGATCTCCCAATGGTTTAACAAGGCCCTAGCATCTTTACACCAACCTCATTTGAGCCTTAGGTGGTTTTAGCTAGAATTTAAAGCTAGCTTAGGAAGTATATGGTCTCCTATGTTATTGAGTTTGTGCTTGTACAATAGAAGCCTAGTCATAGCTAGGTTCTCGATAGGGGAAATACCCACTTCTATAAGGAGAATAGGTTAGGGTGTATTTCTTTTAATTTTGAGGTTATATGTTATAAAACACTTATGGATTTGCTCAATATTTCTCCAGGATTCTCTAGAGATGCTGCAACCCCAAACCTCACATCCATATAAGATAATAGGAGTGAATAAAGTTTCAAAGAGGAACTCCTTTCTATCCCACATTACGAGGTTTTCCATTTTACAATTATTTTGAAGACCAAAATAAGTTTTCCACCCCTCCTTAATGTTGGCTTGGTGGGGCCTGACCCAGGTTCAAAAGTGTTTTAAACGAACAAATCCCGAAACTACCAGCCCTTTCGGCAACAGTCCACGGAGAGCGGATTGAGGTCTCACCGAGGGTAGTATAGGAGGGTGTTGGAACCAGGTTTTCGCACCCTAAGGATGTATTGATGAAGTTTGGGAAGTTTGCAAACTGATCCTATGCACCCGCACTGCTCCGTGCAGCTATCTGACCTTCGCGTGGTTCTGTAAGGAGCGCAAAGAGGCACTATCTAGATCGTTTATCCTTACTATGTTAGTATTATATATCTGACCTAATTTTGTGGGCCCAATATTCTTATCAATTATTCAACATTCATAACAAGTGCGTGCAATCATAAACTGTAAGAAGATGCATAAATATATACAAGAAGCATAAACATATAGATCTAAGAATGGATGCACAATATTTCCAAATCAACTTAGCTTTTATTAAACTTCTGTTCCATTACAATCCCAACTTTGATATGTGCACTCAGCTGCAGGGGTCCGTGCACATAGCTACAAACTCTATTAGGTCGCTGCACACATAGTTGCAGAGTCTCTTCCTACTCCTACAACCCAAGACTCAGACTTACAGACTCAGAGCAAATATCACATTCAGAAACCCATATCACTTAAGATCCAAAACTGAACTAACTTCTACACTTAGAGCCTTGCTCTATTTATACATTCCCATGGTCCACGGACCACGGGTAGGCCGACACATTCTATATTAAATTACAATATTTTAGGGCGGACAACCCTAGAATCTTGCGCTCCACGCCTGAATTTTCTGGGGTCTTACATTACTTTTGACCAAAATTCAAGCTACAAGCTCCAAAAACCTGCTATAGGGGGATCCGCTGCCTAAGAGGCCCCCAACACAATCATCGTGACTCGTCTTGAGTCACTCTGTTGGTGCGATGATATTCACGCGAAGTTCATCCAGTAATATCTGCACTTCGCTTACGTCTGCATCACATTCTTTCATCGTCTGTTGTAGCTGTTGTGCATGTATCTCTGATGCTTCGTTGTCAGGTACAATTCCTTGCTTGAGTGCATATACACCCTACATCTATGCCAGCTTTCCCTCGATCTTGGGGATGACCATGAATGCTTCCTTAAGCCAAGGCTGGATGCATTCTTTAAGCATTGCTTCTTTCTGATGCATGGCGTCCACCTGTGCCTCTAGAGCTTGGGCTTCCCTCATCTTAGCCAGTCGCTGAGAAAGGGTGGCCGTCTACGCGGTTCCCCAGACATTGTCATAGGCTTGCTGCAACTCCCGCGCTTCTGTCTCTAGCCATTGTAGCATTGGGTCTTCTTGAAGTGAAGTGAGGGTGACGAGTGACTGATCTAGCAATCCTGTGCAATCCTATATTGTGCGCTATATTGCTTCCAAAGATGATTGAATGGAGCGGTGCCACTACTCTCTGACCTCCGATGGTGTAGAGGGCTATGCCTTCAACCTCAACTCTGTGATCTGCAAGTTGAGGACCAACTGGATCCTTGTTGCTTCTTCCTTCACCTCACAGAATCCACTGGCCAATTTGTGGATCCATATGCCTATTGGTAAGTTTGCTACAATCTCTAGCTCGGGGACATGGCAACATGCTTCCTCGACGATTTTCTCCAACTACTGAGTTTGTGCTACTGCTTCATCGTGTTGGAGGCTTAGCTGCTCGATGTTGATTTACTATTCACTGCACATCTGTACTGTACATCCTTCCCTAGCGCGGAGCTCTATTGTTGCGCCATCCTGCACTTGGTATAATATCTCTCGTGGAAGGGCAGCCAAGTTGAGTCCAAGTCCCTTGAGCCGGCTCCTCTGGGTTTTTCGCTATTGGTAATCCTTTCAATAGCGCAACGATATAAGCAAGTTTGGCCCCAGCAACTACTTGGTTGCTGATGTACCCATAACCCCATAAGCAACTATCATTTCCTGCTTTGGGGGCTGCACCTGAAGTTCCTAGAGTTGCATCCTGAGTGCCCCCAACACATTCTGCTACTCCGTCATTTCCTCCTGGAGCGCCTCCCTAGTGACTTCGTGAACTGTGTGGCCAATGTTGTATAGGTCATCTTTGGTTAGTGTAATAGGCTCCCCATCCAACTTGGAAGCCTTGGCCTTCTTTTGTGGCCCATTTCATTCTGTCGTGCGCGACCATTTCAATTGTGTAGAGGTGGTGCTTAGGTCCACGCCTTCCATCGTATCATCTTCTCCATGCCCTATGGTCAATTTCGGGCCTCTTTCTTCCTATGTCGTAGCGGCCCCTACTACTACTATCGTTTCCACAGCAGTCCTCATTGCCTCTTGGGCTGCCTATACTTCTTCACCTAACTATTCGTTCCGCTTCTATTATGCTAGGAACTTGGCAAAAACCTTCTATCTTTGGATCTCTGTCTCATCGTGCACCACCAGATCTGGTGCGCACCATTCCAATGGCCATGTGCTGAGCATTGCAAAAACAATGTCATCTATTGTGATGAAGGGGAGTGTGGTCCACCTCTATTATGGATCCTTCCGCTCCCTGATATACACATTGTGCCTATTGACTTTAAAGTCTGCAAAGCTCTTCAGACTGTCGTATACCGAGGCAAATAGGCATGGCCATTTGTTGATCCATAGTCGTACGCTCACCTCCATCACTACCCAGAAGATCTTGGTTTCTTGGGTTCACGTGGCATCCTTCGTTGCCCATAGCGACATGTATCTTGCTACCTTTGGCCAATCCTAGTCAACGGGAGGAAATTGACTATCCTCAGGCAATTCGCCTGTAACCAATAGGATGGATAAGAGCAACCACACATAGTGGAAAGTCTTAGCCTGCTCTTAGGCCTCCCTACAGTTTGTTAGGAACTCGTCACAGAGGAACTATGCCCAATTGAACCATACTTCTTCTGTGCATTGCTCGGCTAACGCAATGACCATTGGTAGTACCTCATTGCCACGAAATTTTCTCATCACCTTTCCTGCCAACCACTGGGTAGAGACATGGACCCCTTTATTCTGAATACTAGTAATAATGTAACCCCTCTTCTTTTTCTCCAACTTATATTTCTTTTTCATGGCCTTCGCAATCGCCAAATCTCCACTTGTGCCAGCTATTTCCACGGGTTCCCTTCCTGTACAGGGAAGCTGAGAAATCCTATGAATGAGCTCCACTGTAATGAGAATGGGTTCCTCTAGCCACAAGTACCCATCATGCACCAATAAAATCTGTTTCCTGATGACAAATATCGTGATCGGGGCTTGATGGAAGTGTGGAATTGATAGGAGGTGGAGTAGCCCGACCTCCTCCCTGCGCAGCCATGTCTATGGCTGCAGTGTTGTAACTACCCCCTCTGTGCTTTGTTCCATCAGCTGGCTAGTTTCCAAATGAGGGAACTTCTCGTTATCCGCAAGCTGCTAGTATTTAAACTTCATAGTGGGTATGCGGCCCATAGCCGACCTTCAAACGGAACTCCCTCGGGGAGGAATCAGGTATTGAGTGTGCTTTTAACGGCATCCAAATCTTTAGGTACCTTTACCCTCCCTTTCCACGGAGGGACATACTTGGGTAGCTTCGCTATGGTGCGTACTGGCTAGATGTCTTCTTCCATCTCTTCCTCTAGTTCCATATCTTCTATAAAGGTCTGAGGATCCTCTTCCTCATCATTGCTCTCAATATTAACCATTTTGCCCTTTTCTTCCATCGACAGTTTGCCGAACCATGGATTTTGCGGAGACATACAGACTGGTCCTGCTACCTATGGGTCCTTCTTGGGCCTCAGCATCTGGGGTGATTTAGGGAGTGCATCCCCTACAGGTGGCATAGAACTCTACGTGACTCCCTTAGTTGTTGACATTATTCTGATCAGGGACTCCTGTGTATCCTTTGGCAATGCTTCAAACCACAGACTTGCTCTTACAACCTCCAAATTCATTAGGTTCATGCCCTCTTGATAATGCCACCTATGATTTATAGGCCCTTTTGAATTGAAATTCGACCGTTCCCCCCAGATCCAGCTCATTAATGCGAGACTGGCAGATAGTCCTAAATCTAGTTCTGACTTTGTGTCTTAATTGCCTGTTGTCCACTCCTTGTTGTCTTAAATTGGCCATCTTGTCATGAATAGTGACACTAATGGTCACTTTCCAGCTTGTCCGCACAGCAGTGCAGTCCCTTGTGCACGAACGCGACCTATGCAACATATTGATCCTATGCGTAACTTCCATGTTGTGCAGCTCCCATACAGACTTGTTTCTAGTCTCGCACCCTCTTTCAAATTCTTGGAGTGTTGAGACTGTGCTTCCTACAGATAGTTAGGTGGTCACACAATTGGTGCAAGGATTCAAGTCACCTTTTAATCTAGTTTGCGGGCCTCCCTTAGTTACCCTCACGCCTGTCAATGCCTCATGTTCTTCCTTATGCGGTGCGCTTCCTTGATGACTTTGTCTAATAAGGTGCGATCATAGCCATGGTAGTATAGCCAAAAACTCTCGGCGACAATCTTCTAGTGCGGTGGTAAGGTTGCCCATACATGGCCTCATCCTTCTATCAATGCATAATGCATGCGATATTTTGGTTTCCATCTTTATGATATCCTCATCCATTAATATGCTTTCCTACTTTAGTCATACCTGATCCTCCTTGAGTTCGTGAAGCTCAAAGTTCCCTCGCTGAATGGCTTCCTGAATCTGCATATGTTTCTCCTCATGCAGCTGCATACTCTCTTTGCTCTGGCCCTCGCTCGATGTCGCAATTATGGGAGTGATTGTGTGAGGATTCTTTCCCAAAGTTATGGCCTTGACTTTGCTCGTCATCTGCAGAACCATTTATGTGCTTAGGTTCTTGCACATGGCCCTATAAGCCCATCAAACTGTTGGTATGTGGAGGTCCTAATCAGCTCATCTTATCTGGTAGACTCTGTTCATGATTCCGCATAGCTTTATGAAGGCTCTGACATGGAATGTTTGTCTCTTTTCCTGCTGCCGCATTGAGCTCTAATTTTCGATCATCAGTCCAGGACGTGCTTGCACAGTGCACGACTGCACCCATTGACAAAGGTGGGCGCACAGAATACTTCTTCCTGGCTGCCGGGCTCGCGTTCGACGCTAGGGACATCCAAATCGTAAGATTATCTGTCTTCTGCATTTGCACTAGTCTCCAATATTCTTTTGGTGTGTATTCCACCACTGTGCGGGTGTTGCGCACAACGCCCATTCCAGCGCATCGTACCGCTACTATTCTAATACTGCACCTTCAAATTTGTCTAAGAATTCATCCACTCCTATTATGCTATCATATTTTGGTAGTTCCCTTGCTTTAATATTCACGCACCAGTGATCTAATCATCATGTTGCAATTCAGCATTGTCACTTCGTGCAACCGATTCTGCCAGCGTTCTATCTCTTCATCTGAATCTAAAGTACAGGAACTGTCGCGCTCCCATGAGATTCTCCAATCTAGTGTCAGGTTGACTTGATCTTGGTCTTTCATGGTTATCTGGTAAATGCAATATAGCTCATTGTCGTTGTCATCATCGCGCATAGGTTCAGTGTAGCGCGTTCCTTCAGCTGGATCTAACGGAACTACTACGCTTAGAGACTTTTTCTCAAATATCATCTTCCGCTTCTTCAGGTTGATGACTCCATTCATATTAGTGGCCTAGTCTATCCCTAGCAATGTGGGGTAAAGGTTGTTGTCATCAACAATCTCTATCACCTCAAAGTCTTTCTGCATGCTCATGCATTCACTATCAACTATTACCCCTTGCAACCTCCCCATGAGAAAAATATTTTGTTGGTTTGCCATCCGTAATTGAATAGGGGGCCACTGCAATGTGGGCTTGGCCATGCATTCCCATGTTTGCTTTGGTAACACATTCACGTTCGAACCTGTAGAAATTTTGAATAATTTAACACATATTCAATGGAGATTATCCTGATCATGTACTATTGCGGAAAACATACACAATACATAAGCTCCTCTACGTGTTGATCATCAATATAGCAGCATCAATAACAATAAAACATCAAGAGCATTCACACATTAACACAGTATGTATCCCGGGGAAAGCATCTCGCTAAAAACCCCAACTATTTCTATATTAATGATTGAGTCATGTAACATTACACAGCATAATACTTCTCACAAGTATCTCCACCTCTGTTACACACAATACAGCTCAGATCTGAATCAATCACATGTTCAAATCTCTTCTGCTGCCATGCCTGCCTCCACTGCTCAATACCTGCTTCAAGAATACTGATGAATGAATGATCCAAATTCGTATTTCCCTTGGATATACCACGCAATCCTCATTGGCAATACTCAATCCCCCTGATTGTGCAAATCATCATGCACAGCTATAGTCACAACTGATAGCAATCTGATCCTCTAACACCTGTCCCTGCTGAACTGAACATGCACTGACATGCAACTGAGTTAACTGATGTATTCATTAGTTGTATTATGAGTTAATAACTTGTGAATAATTAATAACTAATTCACCCAACTCATCTCTAGTCTATTCGCCAGTTAGACTAAATACAACCAGTTTAACAAAAGCTAAACTGAACACAACTCCATCAACGGCACCTCCAGTCCACTAAACTCAACTCACTTGAGTTCTAACTGAAGTCATGCATGCAAATATTCAACTAACCCATAAGAACCACGTATTTCCTTCATGCAATTGCATGTGCCACATCCGTAGCTCGAACTGAAGTGCTCCAAGAGAATAAGATTAAGTTTATAGTCTAAATATTATTATGAGCTAATAATATTTGACTGTTCTATATTTAGACTGAGCAGTCACTCCGCTGTGATCTAAAAATAGAAGTCCATTTATTTTTCCCAACTTTATCAATTATCCATAAACAACAACCTGCAATCCATAGACATGATCCATATGTCTAAAAATAGACATAGTCTAAAAATAGACTTGCGCCAAAAATAGCCTGCGGGCCCACTTAGTGAAGGCGACTCTTTTCACTAAGCTCATCATCTTGTTGCAATCTCAACACTCCCTCTCGACAAGATATGGATTATCAGCAACCCCTATCCTGCCTCGGTGGTACTCGAATTTGCTCCTGGTGAGAGCCTTCGTCAGAATATCAGCATCCTGATCTTCCGTTGGAATGTACGAAAGTAACATGATCCTCCGCTGCACACAATCTCTGATATGATGGTACCTGATGTCAATATGTTTAGATCTATCATGAAGTACAGGATTAGCCGAGAGTTTAATGCAACTCTGGTTATCACAGTAAATCACAGTAGGATCCAAATGAGAACCGAACAAACCAACTAGGATCTTGCTCATCCATATAGCCTCGCATGCAGCCAAACTTGCTGCCATATACTCGGCCTCCGCTGAACTGAGTGCCACGGATCTCTGTTTCCTGTTGTACCAAGAAACTGTTGTCGATCCAATACTGAAGACCCCTCCTGATGTGCTCTTTCTGTCCGTTAGGCTCCCTGCCCAATCTGCATCCGTGAAGCCACATATCTTCACCTCATCCTTCTGTCTGTACCACAAACCATATCCCGATGTGCCTCTCAAGTAGCGCAATACATGCTTGCTCGCCTTCCAGAAGAGCTTGGTAGGCTTAACCATAGCTTGTGAAAACTGGTTAACTGCATAGCATATATCAGCTCGTGTATTGACCAAATACATCAGCGACCCCACCAACTGTCGATAAATAGTGGCATCCACTTCTTCTCCTGAAGTGGCATCCTCCTTCCTCCAACCTCCAGGAAGAGGAGTATCAATAGGCTTGTAGCCATGCATGTTGAACTTCTCCAGTATCTCCCGAGCATACTTGCCCTGAGAAATAAACAGTCCACCATTGCGCTGCCATATTTCCAATCCTAGGAAATAGTGAAGGAGGCCCAAGTCCTTCATCTCAAACTCTGTAGCAAGATCCTTCTTGCATGACAGTATCAACAGCTTATCACCCGTTAGAATCAAATCATCAACATACAGTACAATGATAAGCAACTTAACCTCCACCACAATCTGGTATAGGTTAGGATCTGCCTCGCTCTTGGAGAATCCAAGTCCTGTGAAATAGCTGTCTATTCATGTGTACCAAGCACATGGTGCTTGCTTCAACCCATACAGCGCTCTCTTGTTGCACACATGCAACTCGCTGCTGAAGACTTCAAAGCCTTCGGGTTGCTCAATGTACACCTCCTCCTCAATGACTCTGTTGAGGAACGCAGTCTTCACATCCATCTGATGAATGTGCTATCCCATCTGCGCTAAGAGAGAAAGAATCGTCTGTATGGAAGAATACCTTGCGACAGGTGCAAAGGTCTCCTCATAATCGATCCCCTCAATCTGTGAAAAGCCTCCGGCAACAA
>APFE031017613.1:0-28405 GCA_000404065.3 Pinus taeda
CAGAGAGGGAAACAGTCCACGGCCTGCGCCAACGTGGCTACTACAGGCAATTTATTAATAAAAGAATGAAAATTTATAATTTTCATTCTTTTATTATTTTATAATTTTTGAGTTGCATCCCCATGTGGGCCCCTCCATCAAGATTTTTGACCCCTTCTGACAAATCGAACTTCCTTCTAAGGTAATGTGTATTACAAGTGGGTGTGACCCCCACGTCCCACTAGAAAAAAGATCTTCAGCCTCCCTTTACCTAAGTCTTAGCCCAAAATTTCAAGGGTCCTATAGTAAAAAAATTGCCAAAATTGTGATAATAAACTCAAGGAGAATTATTCTATGAAGGGACACTACATTCTAAGGGAGAAGAAAAATCCACAAAACTACAAGATCAACAAGATTCTCACTCAACACCTTTTGTAAGCCTATTGTTAGTCTACAACAATTTTTTTAATACAAACATCTCCTGAATATTGCTTAAAAAAATAGAAAATATATAGGTTTTTCAACCCATTTATGAGATTTATCTTCATACTCAATTGAGTTTTTTTTATTTTTAACCCATATTTGTGTTTATGTTGACTTGATGGTCTGTCTTAAAAGAATCATGTTAGAATGCAAAAATGTAGTTGGACACAAGGATTGGACAATGAAAATATCACTTTTTTGTAGCATGTTTAGTTTTGATCATGGAAGTGAGTTTGCTTCTTGTCTAAAGGCAAATGCTTCTCAAGGGAACAAGAAAGAACCGCAAGCTTGCCTAGAGGAAAGGTTGTGTCTGGCCACTAATGGGTAAAACCAATATTATAAGGACCAACCAATCAATCTAGACCCAACAAGCTTCGAACTAACCTCTGAACCAATGTCTTGAACCAACAAATTGTTAAGGAGCCAAAAAGTAGAGTTTTAAGGGATAAAGAAAAGAAAAAGAAAAAAACAAATCTCCCACCCTCCAACCCTAAAGAAAATTTATATAAAAAAACCCCCTCCATTTCCCTCACACCCCTCTCATTTAGCATTTGAAGATTACATCATTACACTAAAGAGACTTGATTAGGAGTGAACTTGGAAATGATTTAGCATCGTTTGAAGGATGCTTTTAACGGATTTGAAATCTACATCAATGGTCTACTTATAATCTACAAGCTTGGAGGGGATTTGAGACTGAAACATTGCACCCATTCAAAGATGTCTTCAAACCCTAATTTTTCTCATAAAATTGCAATTTTTTTGTTTTAGCAAAAGTAAAGTTGGTTATTGCATTTCAATTTTTTCTTTTTGTTTGAGACATTACCACGACCCCCACGAATAAAAGACAAGGCATGGAACCATTGTGACATGGTAGATGGGAAAAACCCTACAAATATTGGATGAACATAAGATGGGGATTTGCAGATTGAAAAAACACTCAACTAATTTAAAAGGGCAAACTAAAGCATGCACTTTAGTTGAGGCAAATATTAAACAAGAAATGTTCATCTATTGAGGAATATCAAGTAGGAAAGGCAAAATAGAAAGAAATGGGTGATGAGATAAGAAAAAGAAAGCTTGCATCCCAAGCTAGCCTAACTCTAAAGCATGTTACCCTAACCCTAAACATTTTGTAGGGATTTCTCTCAATATTTTCATCTAGTTCATGAAAAACCTACAACAAAAAGGAATAAGACTAAAGAGTTTTTTCCATGAACTTCCACCCCAAACACTGGCAATCAAATGCAATCCACCTTTAATAACCACTGTAAGAAGCAATACAAGGATTCAACTTATCAATACATTGCTCGGTGGTATGATGTAAATACCCCTTTCTAAAGTTCACAATCACCATATTACCAATTTATGTTGAATGCCATAGTTGCTATTTGTAAGAACATCAACAGCCCTATTTTTTCATGGAATTTGTTGATGTTTGTAGCTCAGGCAGGTACTTTTGCACAGGCCTATGTGTCTACTTTTGCAAAAATTCGCCATGATCTCTTTAGAACACTTGCTCAAGTGTGAGCAAGTTGCTAATATAACTTAGCCTAAGTTTTCTTAACTTAGGAAAAGCACATAATTATCATGTTGGCTAATTAAGCTAAAGCGAACTTAGGAAAAGTAAAGTAAATTACTTTAGTAACTATGTTTTAATTTCAGCCCTTGATATCAAGTGAGGTGAGATCTAATCTCAATTGTCAATCAATTTGGAGATTAGGGTTAGGGAGTTAGCTCAATGTAAGTTATAAAAGCAAGGATAGAGAGAAGAAGACACAATACAGCAACACAAGATTGGGAGAGGCTTCTCAGTGAATGTGTTGGGTCCAAGGAAGGGGCAGCAAGGAGACCCAAATCAACCAAGGATGGTTGATCAGCTGGATTAGACTAGTGTTGTATGTAATTCCTCAGTTGGGCCCTTTTCCAGGAAGGGAGCCCAAGTTCGCTCAAAGTTTAATGAAGAATTGTGATTAAGAAGAATCTATGTCATTTATGTGATTGAGATTGGTAAATTTGCTTTCATTGTAATTATTTTTGGTTAATACCCTAGATGTGTTTTTATTTAGTGGATGTAATTCTCCAAGGAATTAATTACTTGATGGCTAGGGTAAGAAAATGAACAATATCATGGGGAAAATTTTAAAAAATGAATTTGGATCCATAGACGAGTATATGAAGGTTTTTTTATAAATAATGGACCAAAACAAAAGAACTATGTTTTGATGGTAAGAATTTATGAGCAAAGTAGCCAACCATAATATGGACCCTACGTATTGCACATTCCCTATACCTCATGCTTGAGGATATACAAAAGCTAGAGCAAGTTAAGTAGGTTGTATATCATGGTAAGCGCATTACCAAATACAAGCATTGACCCCAATGACAACAACAATGGGAAGAGTGAGTGTTAAGTTTTTGAACCTAGCACCTGGCAATTAATTCATCGTAGATTTATGTCTATTGAATAAAAGAAAATCTGAGTTCCTAATATAAACAAAAAATTACTTAGCAAAAGCATAACCAATCTCAATCATACATTAACACACACACAATTTTTTGTCCAATCAAATCAATTCTTCATTAACAATAATCAAAACCTACTTGGGCTCCCATCCTGGGAAAATGGCCCACTGAGGAAAATACATACAATAAATTTGGATATCATCGAGCTAATCAATCCATAGCCTTGGCTAATTTGGATCTCCTTGTTGCACCCTTACAAGTTGCAACTACCTCAAACCCGGCACACTTGACTAGAAGTCCTTCTCCACTCAATCGTTAAGATCCCTTCTCTCAAGTCTTGTGTTCATTGTCTGGTGTGTCTTTCTCCTCTCCTTAGCCTTGCTTTTATAACTTTTCAATGAGCTAAATCCCTAACCTTAATCTCCAAAGGTCTCACCTCAATTGAGGTCAACAACTAAGATTAAAACATAATCACTAAAGTAAATACTTATTTTTCCTTAACTTCTTTAGCTCAATAGCCAACAAAATTTATTATGGGCTTTTCCTAAGTTAGACTTGGGCTAGATTACAAAAGCAACTTACTCAACACTTGAACAAGTATCCTAAGACTTTGGGCAACTATTGCACACCTAAACACTTGAGCATGTGCAAAAGTACATGTCCAAGCTACAAACATCCACAACAAGCTTGTTAGAACCAATGTTGTTAAAAGCGCGAGCGGAATTAAATCGGCGTGGGGAATGAAGCGGAAAAAAGCGGAAAAATCGGGAAAAAAGCGGAAAAAAGCGGGAAAAAATCGTTTGGTAGAAAAATATTCATTTTTTTCATTTTTTTTCAATTTTTCATTAAAAATCGCGCTGCCTCGCCAGCCCGAGCTTTTTTCCCAAAAAAGCGGGCAAAAAGCACGCTTTTTCCCAAAAAAGCGGCAAAAAAAATTTATCCCGCTTTTTTCCTATAAAAAGCGCGGTTAAATCGGCCTAGGGAAAAACTCGCGATTTTTTGAAAAAAGCGCGATTTAATCGCGCTTTTAACAACACTGGTTAGAACTACCATCACCAAATGTGCAATGAACTTTCTTACAATGTAATGTATTATTTCCTAGGCACAAAACTTGAGGAAGATGTTTTCTTCTTATGAGTGAAGTAGATCTTAGTGGGCCAACAAGGTTGACTGGAAAGACATCTGTAGGAAACCTTTAGAGAGCAATTTTTGGTCTAAAGTAAAGGAGATTGCCAAAATTGTCAAGACCCTTATTAAGGTGTCGAAAGTGTTGGAAGGATATAAATTGGCCATGAGTTTCATCTATGAGGCCATGGATCAAGCTAGATAGAAGATAAGGGCAATGTACCAAGATTAAAATACAAAGAATGGACATGTTTGCAAGATCACTAATAATATATGGAACAACTAACTATATCAACCTATACATGTAGTTGAGAATTTCTTAAACAATGGCACACTTCCCTAGAGCAAATGTTCTCCAATCAAAAAGGGCAAGATGACATACATGCACAATTTACTACCTTCAATCATAGTAGAGGAACCTTTGCAAAACAAGTTGTTCATACAAGACAATTGGACCAACAAGGCAAGGAATTATTAAGTTCAAGCATTCATTATTCTGGTCACTGAAAACTTCTAGCCTAAGTTATAGACTAATATCTTGAATTTTCTAATATTTTCATTAATTTATCATAGAGTGATTTTTTCATTAATTTATCATATGAACATGGTGGGAATCATTTAATAGCCATCGCCCTCAGTTGCAAAGGTTACAATACATATATGAAACCAAACTTGTAGGACTTTTGGTTGTGAGCACAACTAGTGTGTATTTGAACACATTCACACAAAGATTAGAATTCATTTGGAACAACAATTGAAGATGTAGATTCTCTTGGAAAAAATTGATCCCTCCTGGAAAAGTATAATTGGAAAATCTATCAACAAAATTTGACAATGACTTGGAGTGGATGGACATGGATCCACATTCAACACCAAGCAATAGTACTACTACTAATGTCCTTGGAGGATTGATGCCCAGGCCAAAGGAGGAGGAGGAGGAGGAGAAGGTAAAGTGTTATGAATCATGAAGAGCACACTATAGGAAAAGTGTTTGATGATATGTAGTTATTTGAATTTTGTAGTAGCATGTAGGCTTTAGGTTGAAGCTCGACATTTTTTGGACTCTTTAGAGCCTTGATTTTTATGTATTTTGTTTCAAATATGTATCGCACTTGAGGGCCATTTTTTTATATTCAACCTTACATGGTATAAACATGTTAGAACTTTGCATATTTTGATTTATGCACGTGTGTGTGTAGAGAAAGAGAGAGAGAGAGAGTCAATGAGTTTATCTCTAGTGGTTGGAAGGAGTGATTTGTGTTGGACATTAGATAAACCAACGCTCCCCATGTGTTTTGCGACATGGACTAACTACCTCTCGTGGATCCTTATCTCTGGCGATGCGATCATTGACTAACACCTATGGGTTTTGGTCTAACGACAATCATGATTCCCAACAAGTGGTATCAGAGCGTCGGTCACGAGTTCGATACACACCCAGCTCACATTGGGGGGGAAATTGTTGGACATTGGAGAAACCAACGCTCCCCGTGTGTTTTGCAACATGGACTAACTACCTCTTGTGGATCCTCATCTATGGCAATGCGATCGTTGACTAACACTTTGTGGGTTTTGGTCTAACGACAATCGTGATTCCCAACAATTTGTTGAGTTCATATTAAGTATATTGTTCTAATGGCTTCAAGCCTCCTTGTTGTATGACCTTGAGCCCTAAAGAATGTCTTACCCTTGCCTACAGGTTGGAGGGTAGGACGCTTTGTTACATGGAATATATATATATATATATAGAGAGAGAGAGAGAGAAAGAGAGAGCATTTCACAAGTCAAGTTCTATCTTGTTCCAATTATGTATTGATTGACGTTAATGAACCATTAATTGGTTCCAGTTATGATAACTTGGAAAGAACCAATCAAGGTACAGAAAAGATCCATGAGCCTAATGCTACCAGAAATTATCCAACCCCACCACCCACAGGGGTCAGTAAAGTGATGGACCGCACAAAGTTTAAGATGGCATTGCCTAGCAATTCCTAGTCTGCCCACATGGAAAAAGATGGATCACTGTAAGAACAAGCGAGAAACAGCGCCCAAGTAGCCCTACAGATGAAATGTTATCAAGGTTGCCTTAAACTCAACTTTTCAAGGCAATCTGCTTCAAAGCCTACTGGTAAATGTTGGACTGATTTTAAAAGAAAAGGATAAGAGTAGCTCGTTGAATGATCTGATCCTTAGATAGAGGAACTATAAAGAGCTTACACCTGCTTAAGCTCTATCAATCAGTCTGATCTGATCCTTAGATAGAGGAACTATAAACAGCTTACACCTGCTTAAGCTCTATCAATCAGTCGAGACGGTTCCAGATGTTGTGTTATTGTGACGGATTTTGGCATGTTTATCAATAGTCAGACATATAGACAACAATTCTCCAGTAGAAATAGTCCATGGACCAGCAGTTGAATATTAGACCCTGGATCTGATTAATGGAGTCTATGCGTCAAATTATTGAATATTAGAACCTTGATCAGATTAGCTCAAGCCTGAGCAAGATGTATGGCATATACTCTTTATATCAAACTTGCTTTAATTAATATATATATATATTTGCCAAATAGAAACTACAGTCTGTGCTAGGCTTTCATCAAACGCTGGAAAAGTTAGATGAGATCCTTGCCAATGAAGAAAAGGAAAAGTAAAAGAAAGCTGCTCCAAAATCCAGTTGTTTTCTAAATTTTAGGTACAGGTTATTGTTGCACAAGTAAAATGTTGGAAAGTAAATAGTCAGTTGCTCCACAATATAGCTGTTTTGTAAATTTATGTACACTTGTGTAAATTTTCCTATTTTTTATAAGGCAATATATTTAATAAGTAATTTAAGTCCAACATCATTTTGAAAATACGTTGGGGACACATATGGCTGATTATAATAAGTATCCTTTGCATGACATCCTAAAATGCCCAACTAGATTAAGAGCCATTGGAAATATATCAAATATCTTTAGTAAACATATTTTCTAGTCAACCATTGAAATATCTGCGCTGGAAAAACGCATATGTTGAAGCATAGCCATATCATATCACTCATACATGTTGAAGTATTGAATTGTACAAATACAAAGCTAAGTTAAAAGAATATGGCCACCGGATATGTAGGAGGGTAAAGGAAAATCAGTTTTTAAGAAAATTTTGTATATGATAATGTTGCTCTCTCTCTCTCTCTCTCTCTCTCTCTCTCTCTCTCTCTATATATATATATATATATGAGTGTAACATAATGGTTCCAAGGTATGATATCAATTCAAAATCAGAGTGCATGGAGGAGCAAAGTTTCTTCTCAGGATAAGCTTACATAACCTAAAGAAATAGATATTCTCATGTAAGTCTTAAGATACTGTTATGTGGTTTTGAATATTGTTACTAGTAAACTTATGAAATTAAAGCCAATGAATCGATGTTCAGCAATGAAGTCAGTGGCAAGTCAGGGAGTTGGAACACAAATAAGCAGTTGGAAAGGGGGCAAGTACTAGGTGACATTGACCATTTCAGGCCAGTTGTAGTGCCTTTGGGCTGTTGTCATAGTCTCTAGAGTTTAAAAGTACTTTCTAAAAAAGAAAATTGTAACATAATTGCCAGAGCAATGATCAGGTAGAGAGAATAAAGAACTTGCATGATATCTTAGTATTGCCACGTCAAACACTTTGTGGGAAAATACATTCAAAAATAGCTAGATAGATTTCTTCAAACAGGAAGCTATTGACTGACATGCTCATGCCTGATATAAAGGGATCCATAGTTGAATGGTGGATGGCACACATAAAGGATGATCATTGATCACATATAGAATAGTTAGTTTGTCCAGTTGAAAATAATAAGAATATTTGGTTATTAAATGTTCCTGTTTTCTGTTTTTCCAGGGAGAGACATGACATGGGAATGCATCGTAGATGTATTTTAAGCACATCCCGTATGGCAAATAAAATTCAGTAAGTCCTTGCCAATGCAGGAAGGAAAATAGTTAGTTGCTCCACAATATAGTTCTTTTGTAAATTTCAAATACATTTCAGTGTTTCTCCGTCATGCAATATATTAATAAGCAACTTAAGTCGAACATAATTTTTAAAATACATTGGGGATGCATAAGGCTGATTATAGTTAGTACCCTTTGCATAATACCATAAATTACACAAGCAAAATAAGAATCATTTGAATCATATCAAATATCATATGTAGTAAACATATCTTTGTGAAAATTCCAAACCGTAATCCTATTGCAGCAGCTAGAAATTATTCTACTAATTGTTAATTTAATTTAACAATTTATTTGTTGTTTGCTATGGCAAACACTGAATAAATCACACTGCAACCTAGACAAATAAAATTGCGGCGCTGGAAGAAATGTTGGAACACACACACATAAAATAACACAGTTCTTTTTGGACAAATGCCCCCAGAAAAACCCAACTTGGGAAAACCAGTGCAGCAGCTTAGAGCTTTATTATTAAGCAGCAGTGAAATAATTTGAATACAGTCTGGAATCTGGATGCCAAATACTGGCAATCCTGCAAAGAAAATACTGGCAAAAATCTAGTGAGGAAATTTCCTCACCCCAAAGGCAAATTTGGGCTCTGATCTCAGCGCCAAGTAAATCATCCAAATTGGCTCTGTGCAGCTACTACGTCACCCTAGCGCAGTCCCTTCTACACTCAGTCTGCAATAGCCCCTCCTCAAGCCATCTAGTCTGCTGTTGTTTGGGAAAATGTTTCTCCTGGCCCCCCTGGAACCTCTATCCAGCCTTTGGCACTGAAACTCAGCTTTTCTCTAGCAGAATCGAAACTGCCTCTAGAGGCTACTGCTCTGCCCCAGTGTTAGCCTCTTTGTGGCTCATCTGCCTCTCTGCAAATGCACTCACTAGATCTGGAAATCTTCCTCCGGCTTCATTGTCTCTGCCCCTCTCTTACTGCTTCAATCTCAGGCTCTCTCTCCAACAACTGACTTCTGCTACTCTAGAAATCGATCTACTCACGAAATCAAGCCTCTCAAGTGTCTTCTCCATCACCACATCAACCTCTTCTTCTAATTGATGGCTAGGATCACCTCTAGATTGATTCGTGTGAGTTTCTAGATGATTCACGCCTTGACTTAATTAATACGGATTAATTAAACATATTCACTAAGTTTAGACTTGGGAAATATTTAAAAACTGGTTAATAATCTAATTAAGTCATTTCTAAGCAGTAATTCCATAAACGATTTCTGGGTTTTGGATATCTCATGTATTCTAGCCTCTCCACAAAATTTCAAGGCTAGAACACATCCGATACTACAAAAACTAACACTCCCTCTTAGCAATGAATGTGTTCTAATGCTACTGCACACCATGTCTCTGCATCATCCCCTATCACGCTGCTGATGCTTGGCCATACTACCCACCAACCACTTCGCAACTCTGATATACGTTGCATCTGTGTTGTTGTTGACACTGCCATATTGCAGCCAACACTGCAACTCCCTCTTCATCTATTGTTGTTGCAACTGCAACATCTACAACTGAAAAGCATCCAAAATATTGAATCAATTGCGATCACTATAATGCATTTGTCACCCGAGTCTCTGACTGCAGCTAATATCTGCACTATCACTAAAGAACTTGCGTCGTTGCTGACTCTGCACTATGCTCCCAAGGATCTGACTGCTACTAGTCTCTACAACTCACTCTAGCATCTGACTACATCCACTGTCACTGATCCATCTTACTACTAAGTATTGTGGGCCCCTATAGCAAGGTATTGATCCATGAAGTGGACTCCTCAAGGATCTTTCCCATCTGTAGCACTCTGGGGCTACAACACCAAGTCACCCCACCTCACTCCAGGAGGTATATCAGCAAACATGGCTAAGTCTTCCTCTGCCCTGGAGGACAACCTATTAATCTCTGCTAATGTTGCCTGTTGGTCCTGCTTCTCCTCCTTATCCTTCTCCTTGAGAGGACACTAGGTATTGTAGTGACCATGTCCACCACACCTGAAGCACTTGACCTTCGACTCCTTTTTCTTTCTCTACTCCCCATGTCCCTCAATGGGACCTTTTGATGCGAGGGCTGCATTTTCCTTCTCCTTCACCTGCTTCGATCTGTTGTTGTTGCCACTAATGGATCTCTTTAGAAGAGCTCGCCTCAATTCCTCCTCTTGCAAATCAACCCACATCTTGTCCCACCTTAGCAAGGTATCTCTGCCCAAGATACTTTAGACGTATACCTGCCACTCCTTTAAGACACTGTTGAGTGCCACCAATCATACTAGCTTCATGGGTTGAGGCGCTGCCCCAACAACTGCAAGTTGGTCTCGGATCTCCTAAATTCTAGTGAGGAAAGGGTCTATGCTTTCCCCCTTCTACATCCTTACACATCTCAGCTTCTCCTCTAGGTACATCTTACGCTGCTCGAAAGTACCCTGGTACAGTGTAGAGAGGGCATCCCACATCTCTTTGGCAGTATCTTTGCCAGCTATGTGAGAAATTACATGATCCAGAACTCCATCTAGGACCAAACATTTTGCCCGTGCCATCTCCTTTCTGTACTCCTTTAGCTGATCTGCATCCTGGGGAACTACTACCACTACATCGATATACTTTTTCAGGCCAAACTCATCTAGAAGGAAGGACATCCTTGCCTTCCAGATGACATAGTTGGAAGCCCCATCCAACTTGTCCTAATCACGAAGCCCAGCAGTGGCCATCTCAACAAAATGTCAAAAACCTCCTCTTTCCTTCTACTCAACGGTTGCTTAGCTATTCACACTCCCTTCTGGAGTGAGACGATCTACCCACAACCACTGTTGCTTTGCAAGGAAAAATGGAACTTCTTGAGACTAGAAGTTCCCGAAGGAAAATTTTGCCTCTATGTGCTCTTCTTCCTTCCACTTGATGTTGGCTTAGCTCTAGAAAACAGCTACAAAAACCATTGCGTCCAGCTAGAGATCTGCTCAAAGAAAAATCTGGGTTGCTCCCTCTGCCTCTGGAATCACTCGATCTGGTAGGATCAAATTTCTCTACCCCTCACTCAGAAAAATCGATCCTCCACAAGTAACTCAACCTCCTGGCAGAATGACTGCGCTGCCCCGGGAATTTTAGCCTGTTGCTCACAATGAGCAGCGAAATTCTCCTCTGAGCTCTCCAGCTAATCAACTGCGCTCTAATACCATGTGATAATTCCAAACCAGAATCCTATTATTGCAGCAACTGGAGTTTATTCTCCCAATTGTTAATTTAATTTAACAAATTATTTGTTTGCTACAACAAATACTGAATAAATCACATTGCAACCTACACAAATAAAATTGCAAAAGAATAAACGCTGGAAAAAATGCTAGCACACACACACATAAAATAACACAGTAATTTTTGGACAAATGTCCCCACAAAATCCCAACTTGGGAAAACTAGTGCAGCGGTTGAGGGTTTTATTATTAAGCGACAGTGAAATAATATGAGTACAATTTGGATGTTGAATACTAGCAATCTTGCAGAGAAAATACTAGCAAAAATCTAGTGAGGAAATTTCCTCACCCCACAAGCAAATTCAAGCTCTGACCTCAACTCCAAGTGAGTCGTCCAAACTAGCTCTGTGCAGCTATTGCGTCACCCTAGTGTAGTCCCTTCTGCACTAAGTCTGGAACGGCCTCTCTTTGAGCAGTCTGGTATGTTGTTGTCTGGGAATATGTTTCTCTTGGCCCCCTAGAACCTTTGTCCAGCCTCTGGCACTGAAACTCGACTTTCCCTAGCAGAATCGAAACTGCCTCTAGAGGCTACTGCTCCACCCCAAAGTCAGCCTCTTTGTGGCTTTTTTGCCTCTCTGCAAATGCACTCACTAGATCTGGAAATCTTCCTCCGGCTTCATTGTCTCTGCCCCTTTCTTACTGCTTCGATCTCAGGCACTCTCTCCGGCAACTGAGTCTCTAGAAATCAATCTGCTCATGAACTCGAACCTCTCGAGTGTCTTCTCCATCACCACATCGACCTCCTCTTATAGTCCATTGTTGGAGCACCAACGGCCAAGATTAAAACATAATCGATGGCTAGGATCATCTCTAGATCGATCCATGTGAGTTTCTAGATGATTCACGTCTCGACTTAATTAACACTGATTAATTAACCATATTCCCTAAGTTTAGACCTTGAAAATATCTAAAAATTGGTTAATAATCTTATTAAGTCATTTTTAGGCAAGATTTCCCGAAACAATTTCTGGGTTTTGGAGATCTCAAGTATTCTAGCCTCTCCACAAAATTTCAAGGCTAGAACACATCCGATGGTACAAAAACTAACAATCTTTTGGTTAACCTCTTCAATATCCAAACATCTGCACTGGACAAATGCATATGTTGAAGTATAAACAGATCATTTCACTCATGAATGTTGAAGTATTCAATTGTGCAGATACAAAGCTAAGTTACGAGGATATGGATACCAGAAAATTCAGTTTTTAAGAAAAATTTTGAATGCGACTGGGCTAACTACGATATATATATAAATAGATATGATATACATTCAGGTGAGTGTAAAATAATTGTTCCAGAGTATGATACCACTTAGAAAACAGATTGCCTGGAGGAACAAATTTAGTTGTCAAGGTTAACTCACATAACCTGCAGAAACAGACATTCTCGTGTAAGTCTTCATACTGCTTTTTGGTTCAGCAATGAAGACAGTGGTGTGTCAGACCACCCACAAAGGTTTAACTCTCCCAGAGGCACAAACGAGCAGTTGGCAACAAGACAAGCACTGGGTGACTTTGACAGATCAATACCCTCCCTGTCATCGCAGCTTAGCTGAAAAAAATTGCTTCTGATCATTGGTATAGCACTCAAGGGCCATTTCCCCACACAAGTGGGCCGCTTGTGATGCTCAACTACTTCAAGCCAGTCGTAATACCTTTGGACTGATGTAACAGTCATACTTCTCTAAAACTTAAAAGTACTTTCTAAAAGAGAAAATGGTTGTAACCTAAGTCACACCTAGTTCAAGTTCGAGTTCGAATTTGGCAACCTTGAAGTTCGATAAAAATTCAATGAGGAAAATTTTATTAATAAAAGTCTACACTAAATTCAATACACTATAAAATAAACAATTAAAATATATATATTTTTAAAATTAAACAATTAAAAATATATATATTTTAAAATTAATACACATTATATCCATATAATAAATATGAAATAAAAATGAAGTTAAAAATTAAATAAAATTTAAATTTAAATTTACAATAATATAAATTAAAAATTAAAAAAAAATATATATATATATATATAAATAAAATACACCCTGTATTTAGATACAAAATACAAAATGTGAAATTATAAAAATAAAATACACAAAATGTAAAAAAAATTATAAATATAGATAATAACAATAATAATAAACAATAACAACAACTATATTTATTATTACATTAGTGATACATAATAATATGTAAGTAAAAATAATATTAACATATGCAATTATTTACATTATAATACTATATATGTTATTTATTAAAATAAAATATAAAATTAATATAGCTCAACGATGTACCTTAACCCCTAGGTTGTCCGTGAATGAACCTGAGATACTACATGAACCTGTGATACTATCACTAACATTCAAATTTCAGCTTTCAGTAATGCAGTCACTTGCTGTGTAGTTGGACGTTTGGATTCTGGTGGGCAGTGCAGAGTGAAGAAAATGAAGCCGAAAGTCTGCTTATTTTGTTTTTTTTAATTATTTTTTTAACCTCAAAACAAACTCCAACCTAGCCTTTATCAAACTTTACGACTTTTATGGGGAATTTATTGAAGGTTGATTTCAATTAAGATTCATCTTAAAATTAGCTGAACCTGAATGCACTTTGTTTGATTTACTATGAGATTCGGCCAATTTCAAATTTGGACTTTGAAATTCGCTGAATGCGGTGACTTATGTTGCAATATAACTGCCAGAACAGAGATCAGACAGAGAATAAAGGACTTGCATAATATCTTAGTATTGCCACATCAAACACTCTCTGGGCTGCTAGAACTAACAATAGTTAGATTTCCTCAAACAAGAAGCTATTGACTAAGATGCACGTACCTGGTATAAAGGGATCGATAACTGAACGGTGGATGGCACACATCAAGTATGATCATTGGTCTCATGCATTTAGCTTGTCCAATTGAAATTACAAGAATATTTACTTATTAGATGTTTCTATGTACTTTTTTTCAAGAAAAAAATATGACATGGGAATGCATCCTAGATGTATTTGAAACACATCCTGTATGGGTCCCATACAAATCTATGTACAGATGCAGGAAGGATCAAAGGCATATCCCAGGAAGAAATATCTAGATAGGAAGATGGAACTGTTAAAACTTAAAACTTAACAAAGATGCAACGTGTCAATATCCAAGACAATTATATCAATCAGGAATCATAACGAATTCAGCACTAAAGAAAAGTTATTCACGTAAATGAACTGTCTTCAAGCTACTTACGCATGTTGCAAGGTGGCGTGGAAAATCATGCTGCCAATGGCGAGTGCCATGTTGGATAAATGCAGAACACTAAATCTTTTTTCAAACCTTTGCCTTAATGAGTTGATAAGACCAATAAAAGCCAGAATAATGCATGGAATGTTGGATATTGTGTTGAAAAATTCAACAATATATGCTGAAACGGCATAGTTCTTCTCACACCAGTCTGTGGTGGATGTAACAGGCCCCCAAAAGCTATCAACCCTTTGACTTGCCATCCTTTCAAATGCAGTTTACCCACAGGCCAAACATCAAAGAACCAGAATCCAATTATTCTTTGACATCATGCGTACTGCAAAAGTTTCTCTTAAAACAGACGATATGCCTGCAATAGTAAATTGTTGATCTATCATAAGTAGCATATCAACAGCTCCATCATCTATAAATTATAGTTGTAGACAACACATATTACAGAGAATTCTGGAGTTCAGAAAATAAATAATCTACAAGAACTTAAGAGTCATAAATTATAATAAACTCAAATTAACACAACGTAAATTTCTTCTTCAGAAATCATGTCATCCAAGAAATGGGAAAGTTAGCAATATTTGACTTGGAAGGAAAAAGCTTTATCCTAAAAGCATGAAAGTAAACAACCAATGCCTTTCGGAATCCAAACATTCCACTTGTATTAAACTATTCATATTTATTTCATGTGTTGCTAATTCCTACACATTTGGGTCCATAATTCATTTTTTTCCTATTAGACGATGAAGATCTTTAAAGTTATAAAATAGCACTTTAAAGTAAGCATGTGACTACCAACACCAATGTCTTTCTAAATGCAAGTTATTTGGTAAGAATACATTTATAATTGGTGGTACCCCCATCATATGACAACTTTCAACATTCCCCATTTTGCCTTAGTTAAATTAATAAAAAGGATACTGCAGTTTCTATGCAGTACAGCCAAAAACAAGATGGTGTCTGAATTTCAGAGAAACATAACCATGTCAATAACAGAACCAGAGCTTAATTCTCCAGCATACACTAGATATTGGGACTCCTCTGACTTGGTCTATAATTAGTATGTCCCCAAGAAAAACAACAAATGTTCATGTGATCATAATACATTTGTTTTCTAATTGATATCATCAAGCGTTTCTCTATTTAACTATATTAATCTCACTATTTAACAACTTTTTATTTCTTTTACCTACCTTCATTGACTTGACTGCAAATGTACACTTGTTAGCAGTGCCCATCCACCTGAAATCCTTTTTCCCAACAAGCCTCAATAGAATTATATTTACTTTAATCAAGCAACCCACATATTTGCTTTGATCAAGCAAATAACAACAAATCCTGGCATACCTCAGTATACAAGTTATCATATCTTTTGTCATTGGCCCATTCATATTTTGGATGTTGTATGTTGTCATGACAAGACCAAATGAATGCACATGAGCCAATACAAAAGTTAAAAGCAAATTTGCAAGATTTTCAGAGTTCCAAAAGAGATTTCTAACGCTGGGTTTTGAAATGACAGATTACAAGGAAGACCTTTGTGCAATTCCATGACATAATAAGAATACAAGTGAAGCTAGTTGCAACCTATGTTACAAGGTTCCTTGAATTTCAACCTTCAAGTTCAAAATTTGGTAAACCTAAAAAAAACTTTTGAGGTTCAGCGAATCTCATCAAACCTCATAGCCCTTGACCAAGTCCATAATTCAAAACTCATAACTTCATGTCACAACTGAAGCTTGTAATCTGTCCTTGCAGTTCCCAAGTCCATGATAGTGTGTTTTTAATGTTTTCAGACTATTTATGCTATATTTCATTTTAAACTTAACATGTGTGTGTGGACAAACCTCATCCAAACCTCATCAAAAGATTCGAATTCAAACCAAATCTAATCATTGTCAAACCCAAACAATGTGACCCAGGTTGCAAGAGCTAACATGGGCAATCATGTTTCAGTATGCACTCTTAACAATACCAGATTCAGAAGCCGCAAAAAAAATTGTTAGTTGTTGTGATAATATCCGTGGAGTCTACCTGCAGACTGAGATTATGATGTGTGACCTCCTGAGATTGTCAATGGCCAAAGTCTCTTGAAGGTTAAATTAAGGTTGCAATGAGATTTACTGAGCAATCTCTTACTATATTTTGTCAAATCCCAGATAACGAGGCCTGTGCATTTCTGATTCTTACAGTATCAACATCGATAAAGAATGTCTCAATCCCTAAATAAGCAGTAGCATTTCCCACAAATTTCTTATTCAATTGGACATCTAAAGATGAAATAATCCTCTCTTTCTGGCTCCATATTGCAAAAGTGAGAGATCTGCCAGCCCCCCCCCCCCCCCCCCCCGCTCACGACCCCGCTCCCAATTCGCGCTCCGGGGGGAACTAGTCGGGGAACGTGCTTCCCGAAATCTCATTACCATGAATTCACATATCAATTACTAGAGTCATAGGCTTTGATCATTAGGATGCCCCATCTCAAACTTTATTTGTTTTGAAAAAAATTGCATTTGGAATATAATTGCAAAAAAAAAGACTAAATGCTCCCAAAAAACCAGGGAGAGTTTTTTATTTTTGCAGTTTTTTTTTCAAAAAAACAAATAAGTTTTGAGTGGGGCAGCCTAATGATCAAGCCTATGGCCCTAGTATTGATATGTGATTCATGGTAATGTTAAGAATTCTTAAAGTAAAAGTGACATCCTCCTTAATCTTCATTTTCATCCTTTTACTTAAATTTTTAATGTTGCCATGAAATGATTCGGGATGTTTGAAAGTGGTTCCAACCTCATTGGATTTCATATGGAGAAAGTAGAATTTTAGATTTCATTAAATCCAACAAACTTATCAGTTTTTCAGGATTTCAGGATTGGGAGGATTGCAATGTTTCCATTGGATTTTGTCACGTATTGGGGTATGGAACTCGTATTTAATCAAGAGCACCAATCCCTCTATGTACCTTGATGTTAGTGACATTGGTTGTCAAACTCCTCTATCATGACCCTCCTAAAAATGTATGCATCACTCAAACAAAACCTTGACTTGACATGCTATGCTTTTTCTATCTAATGTTAATGCTTAGAGGGTGATATTAATGACAAAGATCCCTATACAGATACAAAGGTAATGACAAAGATACCTCTGGATATTAATGCTTAGAGGGTGATATTAATGACAAAGATCTTGATTTTCTGACAAGACTAAAAAATTAGACATTTCTCATGGCGGCAAGAGGCCCAAGCATTAGCAATAGATAATAGATTTACTTGTCTTTTCTAGTTTCCAGTAGTTTTTATAGCTATTGACTCTTTCATATTTATTATGATATTTTTTGAAAACAATATATGACAATTTAAGTTTGAAGTTTGAAGTTGGAAATTATAACTCATTAGTAATGAATTATGAATATGATGCTTCGTGAAAGTTGAAAGCTGTTTCATTTCATTTCATTTTATAACATTTCATTTCATGTTAGATATTATTTGTTGTAATGGTCACACTTAGCTTACAAGTACAACTTTGGTGATCAATGATGATAAATGTTATATATTGAATTTTGAAAGCTTGAAACTTTAAGATTGATGAATCATGAGACTCAATATGTTGCATGTTACTATGTTACTAACTTGTGGATGTGGTTGATGAAGATAGCTTCTAGATGATTGTTGTTATATGGTTCAATCTATGTTTTTTATGTTTTTTTATATCTAAATCATCATTCTACATGCTTTTGTTGACATATATGCATCAAAATATAAATATATATATATATAAAACGCTCCCGGAATCGCTCCCAAACTGGGAGCTTCTAAAAATGTCGCTCCCACTCCCGCTCCCAAGTAACCTTGGAACAATGTACCTCAGGATACTGATGAACTCATTTTCCAGCTGCACATAAAGGACAAAATAATGGAGTTTCTTCAGTGACAGAGATCCACGTGGACAAGCCCAATAAGCTCAATACATTCCTCATGGCTACTCCCTTTGATGCCTCCCTTTGTCAAAACAAGAGAATCAATAAAGAACGTAGTCAGATATGTTGACAATTCAAGAGCAGCTAGTTTAGGGTGATTCCTCTTACTTTGATAACTGCTTGTGATGTTCTTTTACTTAACTTGATGCACTTGTAGTTAATTTCTTCTTTACTTTATTATGGTGTTATTATCGTCAAATAGCTACCAAACTATGAAGATCAATAAAACAAGAGGACACAAAATGTAGGTTGCTAGCCAAGTCCAAAACCTCTCCTCTTGAGAGGAAAACCCACAAGAATTCTTCTCTTCTTATAGAACCTTCAAATGATGAATTCCAAGACCTAAGACCCTCAACAAAGAGCCCTCCAAGACCAAGTCAAACTCCTCCTTGATGAACTTGTTTCTCATAAAGTCAACCCAAGCCAAACTTGCTTCAAATCTACTGCAACTTTTCCTTCAGCCTCAATTTCGGACCTGTAACTTGTGATTGCAATTTTCGACCTAACTGCAGAGACCCTAGCTCGCATGTGTGGATGGAATATGGTGATTTTAGTCTCCTTTCTCCTCCACATAGAGAGATCCTTCTTTCTTGATGACTCAGCTTCCAAAATAGATCTTCTTGACACCAATCTTTGGCTTCTCTTGGCAAGTCTGCAATTCGGTCTTGCTGTAATAAGATGGTGTCCTAGTTCCTCGCACGTGTGAGATAATGTGACCCAAAACCAATCCCAAAACCTCGTTTTCTCTTCTTCTCTTCTTTGCTCACCTTTTTTATTTCTTTCTTGTCCTTTTCATCAAACTTCTTGGATGATCTTGGAAGATGCTTCATAAGATCGAGTTCTTCCTTATATATAGGCTTCTTATGTAGGTTGAATAGCCCTTATGAGGTTGACTTGTCTCTGCTATGCCGACTCCTTCTCTTGTAGGCTGACTTGGTATTGGAGGAGGACATTTGACACTTTTGACTCTAAATAAATTCCTTTTATATGATACAACATGCCCAATAGGGTCTTTTACACATTACAATGACTCTTTGACTCCTAGACATTATGACAAGCCCTAGAAGCACTCAATGGGTGATTGACCTATAAATAAAATGACCTTGAGCATGAAACCCATGCTACCAAAATAACAATAATAAATTTTCTTTTTCTCTTTACATCAAATACATAAAATCATGATTACATGAACCATAATGAAGACCGAACCTAATTACATATTTCAACAAGATAATTGTCTATATCAAGATTCCAAACCCAATGTATGAACACTACCTGTTTGGAAGTACTATCCAAAATGGAACATTTGACTGACTAATCTCGCGAAAGACTGGAAAGCCAGTAAAAATATCCTTTCCATACAACCAGTATGTCTGCCATGAATCAAAGTCTGACAAGTAATGATCATGAAATGAAATATGGATAAGTGTGTAAAATACTAAAATAGATCCCCAAACTCCACTAAGATCACAACTGACCAAACTGTTCTTATGGTTCAAATGCTTTAGATAACGTTAACATAAGGACTCTCTCAATGCTAAACCAGAACCACATAACTTGCCACCATACAACAATTTCAGTGTAACAATAATATGAAAAAGGATCGAATCTTAATCCAAGATCCTAGGAATGGACCTTGGAACATTGTCTCTCACATGTTAAGGGCATCCTAACCCTTTATACGATCTCTATGAAGCTCGAGCCATCAAGAATGAGTGTCCAATGAAGAATATTAGGTTGCAATTGAAGGTTACTATTTCAACTGTGTCACCATCAAGTGAGAGGGAATGTCCCATTTGACACATTAAAATTTATGATCAATTTCTGACCTAGATTAACTACTAAACCATGGATATCAGTCATTTAGAGATTAGAAAACAATTTTATGTTAAGTTGCACAAATATGGATACAGTATCCGGAACAGAAACAGCAAGCTTTCAGAAAATTCCAGATACGATGCAGCAGGGAAAGAGCGAATACATATATGCAAAAAAGACCATGACATATAAAAAAAATCACAATACCATTCGTGAATTTCAAATTTGACAAGACTATTCTACAAATCATTTTCAATGTTCAATTATCATGAATTTCATATTTGGAAATACCATGAGATATAAACAGGAAGTCCTAAATGGCCTCTAAAATCCAAATATCATCATACGATAGTCAAATCACTAATGTTTGGTTGCACATCACGTATAGAAAGTATAATCTACCAAGTTCTATCAGCAGAAATCCCAAATGCCAAAAAAACTACTATGTTCAAAGCCAAAAAAACCACTCCAAATTTTACTTTCTACATGTGACGGCTGACTTACTAGGCCAAATCCACTACCAGACACCATGAGATGGGGTTTCCACTTTAACTTTTAAAAATAAAATTTTAGATGTTGTTTGATAGTTACTTTGACTTATAATAATAGTGAGTCTAATGGTTAGGAGCATGTGTTTCCTCTTAAGAGGTCACAGGTTCAAAACCGGAAGAGGTAGAGTATGTATACCTTTGTAGACTTAGCAGTCAAGTCACTGCACGGAGATGGGTCCCTTGTCCACAAACAAGGGGTTTCATACACCAATTTGGTGTCTAAAATTGGGTGATAATAATAATAATAATAAATCTCAACGAATCAAAATAAGATTTATATTTTCAAAATAGGTTTTTTTTTGGGTGTGTGTTTTAGGTTTCTGTCCAAAAAATCGTGGTGGTCCATTGCCCGTTGGGCAAAAAATTCAAAGATCACCCAACCAATTACATTGCACTATGGGCACTGAACTAAGTTGACGTTCTGATAGTTCCAATGTCAAATGTTTTCCAGGACCACAAAGCTTAAACTAATGCACCTAGATCGGGGTTAACTGTTCAATGCTTAGGTAAACCCCATTTCAAACACGCGACCTGGAGTAAGTGTTTGCTGCACCACTTCAAGTTCGCAAATGAATGTTCAATATAACAGAAACAGGGAATAACTTGCTAAAACAGATTAATTGCCCATCTAAGATATTGACCATACTTCCAAGTTCCACCCAAACATATGGGTAAATCTCAGTCATGCAATGAGACTGCAGAGAGCATTAATCTGACACAGTTTTTTCTAGATTTACCGACCCAACCATGACAGTGCGCGATAAATACCATTGGACTGAAAACAGAGCACCATTCAAATCAAAAATCGAAAAAGAAGATCAACGATTTCCAAAAAGCTCTCAATTACGTTCGAGGTAAATCAAAGCAACCCCATTAAAAGTTAATCCCCACGATATTAATCTTGCTGGATTTACAAAACAAAGGGTCGAGTTCGAACCTCAAAAAGATGAAGGGAAGCGCTAAAACACGAAGAACAGGAGATGTAGACAAGCATATAACCATCCATAGTGAAAAGCCAGCAAATCTAATGGAAAACCCTTCGCAAAACACTGTACAGAAAAAGGGAGAGATGAAAAAACGAACACACCTTCAATATAATGTTGGGAAGAACAGGCAACGGTACTTGTCTGTGTGCGCTCCAAACCCTGCCCTGCCCTCCTCCTCTCCCTCTGTCGCCGAGACTCGTCAAGGCTCTTGACCCGGGGCTTCCGCTCGAAGATTTTGGTTGTGACACCGCTTTTAATTTATTTTTTCCATTAAATATTTCACATTTTCGGGGAAGTGAACATTAACCCATCCCATAGATATGGCTTTTTAAACCAATGAATTTTAGTATAATTTCAAAATTCGAAGGAAAAGTTACATGGTTAAACTTTATTAGTTTTTTTTTTTTTCCTTTTTCTCTTATTTCAAAAGTTTGAAAATTTTGTTTGTGAGAATAATTTTGGCAAAATCACATAAAAATTTTGTTTGGAAATTTCTAGCGATGTTTGCTTTCCCTGTTTTTTTTATTATTATTATTAAAGCATACCATTATTTGGGTCTCTATATTAGAGGTTTTGTTTAGGATTTTTAATATTAAATATATGTTTGTTTAGATTTTTTTTTGAAAATTATGTTAGGATTTTTTAATGTGTGGTTTAAGTGTGTTTAATAGTTAAGAGTATATGTTTTCTCGATCTAGGTGATAAAAAGAAAGAGGAGGGGCGACGGGTGGTCACCACCCCACCTAGTCAAGAGGCAGGGGTGTGGTAACAAGCCCCTATATTTGTTAGTTAAAAACCTTGGGATGATGCCCAACATTGTGATTAATGTTGCGGACAATAATGTTTATGTGTGTGGGTTCGAAAGGAAGTGAGGTGGAAAGAACATTCATGGCAGAAGCATGTAAGGAGTGCATGTCAAATATGGTGGATAACGGTTTCATCCTAGTATACGAATTCCAATGGAGCAACAAATTAATACTAACAATCATTTTGTTTTGGAGAAGATGTTGAGGGTGGGTGGCAAATGGTTGGGATCATGGGAAGGGACGTGCATTAACTTGCAAGGCAATGTTAAATATGAGGTTGCATATGTAGCGGCTTGGAGTGAGATAAGGGAGGGAATTGAGTTTGGCCATAAGGAGCTTAGAATGCCCAAACAATTGGTAAGTGAGGTGGTTTTCAATCTGCAAGAATCATCATTTTATGTGAAAGTGGCGAAGGTGAATGTGAGTCTCAGAGTGGTTTAGAAGAGTGTGTGATCAACCTATATCTCACTCTGAGTAGGAATAGTTGTCGTGGCCTTTGGACGTAGCTAGGGGAGCTTTTCAACTATAGAGTTACGTGGGCAAGACAAACTGACCAAGGGTCGAGGACAGGATGGTCTAGTCCTAAAGTTGGTTACAGGATTGCGCTCTCTCCAGGTAATCCTCACTCTATTCTCTGGCTCCTTGTCATAGATGTGGTTTTTTTATCCCTTTAGAATAGCTTGGTATAATTTGGGATCTTTCGTTGTTGTTTTGTTGGTAATTCGAAACTCTTGTTTAGAAATCTTTATTGTTGCCTTTTTGGTTAATTACTGGAGTTGATATAGAGATATATTTGGTAAATGGAGTAGGAAAGAAGATGGATAAGGAGGGTGAAGGTTGATCTTGTGGGAGGCAAATTTTTGCTTGGTTTTGTGTTTGTGAGGGTGAAACTAGTAAGAACCCCTTGTTATGTAAGGGGGAGAAGTAGGATTCAGAAGGCTAAGCATATAGGCAACAAACCGAGAACTTTTGTTGGGCAAAAAAGGAGTTTAAATCCTTCTAGGTGTGATTGTTTCATAAGCAATATAGTGATTGCGTGGTTGTTTTCTAAGAGGACGGGTTGCGGGATCCACATTCATGGCTAGACATAAAGTATAACATGCGGCACAATGGTTGTCGGTCAATCTTGAGAGCTGTGAGACTCTTCACCATATTGTGTGAATGAGGCAGACTTAGGAGAGGCTCGATCTATTATCAAGAAAGAGCCCTTGGGGCAATTCACGACTTTAGAACAAAGTTATTGGGTTTGCAATCAGGTATTGTGAACAAATATCGGTGCATGCGCAAGGGGAGTTGTCAAGACTGAAAAGGGAGGCCTTCTCACAAAGAACATCCCTTTCTGGTGTATAAATAAGAGCTTAGTGGAAAATTTGAATTCAAGATAGAAGGCAGACGAGGAGCAGAGGGACTGAGTATATTCAAGCGATCAACCTATATTAGCAAATGAAATATCTTCTATGACGGGCATTCCTTGACAACTAGGAAGTGGGAAGAGGTTTACTATAGATGTTAGACCACATACATGGCCACCTCATACATTATGATTGTAGGCTAGAAGCAATGGATTAGAGGTTGGCGCGAATAGAAAAACACCTTGGGATTCCCACTGTTACTCCTAGACCCTCGATAACTCCAGAAAATCCCATCCATGTCAACGACTTGGACTCGGATCTAGTTCCCTAATTTTATGATGTCTGTTTAGGTTAAGTTTGAAATGCTTCCTTTTGTGTTCATGGCAATTATAGGGTAATAGAACTTTATGGTGTTTTTGTGTTTAATTCATTTTGCCAGATATTGTCGTTTACCTATGATCCTTCGAAGGACCCAATTTTGGGTAAGGTCTCGTCTCCCTGGTGAGAGACCGGAATGACTTGTAATTTTTTGATGTAAACTTTTGATTTTGTGGTAATATATTTTCACCTTACCCAAAAAAATGGTTAAGAGTATGTGTTTCCCCTTGATAAGTTAAGATTCAAATCCAAAGGAGGTAGACTATATATAGCTTTGTCAATTTAAGTGGGTCCTTTGTCTAATAAAATTAATTTATATTGATGATTTGACGTGTTAATTGTTAAAAGGTGAACATTGCCTTCATAGGCTCTCGGATTCGCATCGTCATGTGAAGGTAGAGGTGGGTCCCTTGTCTTGCAAATAAAGGAGTCTCATACACCAATTTGGTGTTTGGCATGGCCATGACCTTAAAATTGGATTATTATTATTATTATTATTAGATATGTAAAATATAGTCTCATCGTGGGACGAGTGAGTGATTGGCACAATTAGTAAATTTAAAATCAAATATTAAAATATCTTCAATATAAATAGATAACAACCATATGTCCAAACATTCCCTACCTTTTTCCTCTTTTTATAGCCTAAGACTCATTAAGGATTTTGACACTTAACATTGGCTTAAATGTTTTAGCTATGATTTCCTTTTTAAATTTTAAATTAGATATTTCAATCTTTTATATAAAAAAATAATGAGTTAAAGTTAACCCTAATCATCAAATACATATTTACTTTAAATAAAATATTGGAAGGAAATGTTGATTTTTTTTCCATAAAGGAGAAATCGTTTATTCATTAGACAACAGTGTAGATACAAAAATGTTAGAACTTCATGGATAAAAACATATCCAACCAAGGTGGAGACCACATAGAATTTGGACAACCATGACTATTTACAATATTGTTCGCGAGCTAAGGAAACAACATAAAGTTTGTTACAAAATTACACAAAAATTAACTTAGAAAATTGGAACATTCAAACTCAAAACACTGAAAAAGAACATGTGAAAGGCTGATAAAATACTAGTCAAACATTGTTGCACAGTCCCTAAGACTTGTCATGAAGGTTCTATAAGAAACGATCTAGCTGAATCGACTACATGTCACTAAGGATCAGGAAGGATCCCCTTTTCGAAATCTAGAGACATCTTCAATCTTCAAAAAGGATCATGCCCTCCTCCTCTTGCAAAGCATTTTTAGACAGAGAATTTGCTTGATGGTTCCATTTTCTTAATATATGTTGGAAGGATAAATCTTCAAAGAGGCCTTTAAGGTATTAAATATGGTCCATCCAACCACTTAGGGAGAGAACTCTCAACTAGCACTTTCTAAATAGTCAGTCCACTAGACATTTTGAGTCCCCATAGATTTGTAGTGCTTAAATTTTTAAGGAAGCAACAAAAAATAAAAGGACCCAGGTTATTGTCACTTTTGCTTTAGTGTTGTGCTTGCTCCAGAGTTTAGCCAAATGTAAATAGACCTATTACCTGGGAGGAAAATGGTACCGCCTCCTCCACACACCCCTGCCCATAAAACTCCATAAAAATATTGCACGTTCGAAGGAGGATTGAGGAGGGAAACGATGAAGTCTGATTTTGGGAGGCCTTATGGGCTTAACCTAATTAGAGAAGAAGCCAATGATCTAAGTGGAGATACTAAAGATTTCTTTGGGACCACCTTCAAATATGAATTTGTTTCTGATCTTCCAAATTCCCCATGCAATGAAGACAAGTAAAGTTTTAAAAAATCCCATATTTTGGTCCCACCAAACGAGGCATTAATCCAAAGGCTCTATAGGATCAATTTCCTTGATGTTTAGGGTGCCAAAGACTTCCAAACAAAGTGACCTGAAGAAAAGATGAGTTGTGGATTATGAGTCTCTTAAGCATAACAGACATATGTCGGGTCCACAAAAACCTTTCCTCATCAAACAGACCCTCGTTTGAATTTGATTCTCAATGGCTAGCCATATAAAGCATTTAAGGTTTGGGGCTATGGGCTAATCCCAATTTTTTGCGTACCACCAATTGGTCTTTGACTGTGCATAAAGCTCAAAAAATGGCATAATATGCATGTTGGGTAGTAATATGCTTGGAAGAGGAGTTTCAAGCCAAACAAAGGTGTCCTCCTTCTCCTAAAAGAGAGACCACCTCTTTGAAGGTTTAATATAAAGGCATTCCACTCATCAATCACTGATCCTACAACCATGCCCAAGTCGCAAGAGTTTCTGAGGCCCAAGCGAAGGAAATGTTGAATTATTACTTTCTCCTTGTGTTGAGGGAAAATAGGTTGATTCAACCTTTGTTGGTCCTTGGTCTACTTTTATTTGGACTTTTCTCTTTAGTTTTTTTTTAATCATCTCAATTTGGTGCTATGTTATTTTTTATGAGTATGCTTCTTTTTATAAGATTTTGAAGTTAGGGTTTTGTTATGTTGGATGCTTGTTTAATGATTTATTTTTTTCCAATAAAATTTTGACTAAGAAATTTTCAAATATTCATAGATATTATGGAAACTAAGATATTAATTAAAATATCTAATTAAATGAATATGGAGTGAAATATTAATTAAGTAATTTGTTGTAGAAATATTTATTAATTTTTATATTAAATAAAGTAATCAATTATTAATTTAATATAATATATTTTTTTATTTTTTGTGTTGAAAGACGCTTTCCAACCCAGAATGGTACAGATGTTGTAATGCTTGACGTTTTGACTTGGTTCAAATAAAACAAAATAAAAAATATTTTAACATTCCTACTCCAACCCATGGTTTTTTTGCATAGTGTCATTTTCCAATGTAGCATATTTAAAGCCTAATAATAAAACCATCCTAGATCCATTTTAACTCTGGATCTATTGTGCATTGACAAGTATAAATCTCTTGATATGTAAACATATTTTAGAGTGAAAAGATATTTGATTCCTCTTGGCGCTTGTAGATCCATAGTTAAGATGGATCTAGGCTGGTATTTATTTTTTATTTGTATTTTTTTGTGTGTGAGATGTTTTTCAGTCTAGTATGGAAGAGATGTTTTAATGTAACCAACCTAGATCCATTCTAACTTCGGATCTATCAAACGTCTAGAGAGATCAAATGTTTTAATGTAACCAACCTAGATTAATTTTAACTTCGGATCTATCAAACGTCTAGAGGGATCAAATCTCTCGAGGTGCAAACCTCTTTTTTGAGTGCAAAGGTGAAGAAAGGTTTGCACCGTTTAAGTATTAATTTTATCTTTTTCGTTTATTTTTTGTTTATCTAATTTGACTAGATCAAAGTGTTTAGATAATATAGCATAACATCTCATTACAACATCTCATCTATACTTGGATGAAGAGTGGTTTAAAATTTTGTTATATTGTAAGTATTATTTTGATTGTGAAATAAGAGATAGTTTTTGGGCATGTGTTATTGATGAGACATCGTATTGGCCATGGTATGGTTAATAATATCCATGGTAAAGTGGGGGTTGAATATCCATGGTAAAGTGGGGTTTGAATATCCATGGTTAAAAATCTTGTTATATTTTAAGTATTAACTTTTTATGTCGTTATTAATGAAATTTAAATATGGTTACAAAATTATTATTTTAATATATATGGTAAATGGATCTTAATTTATAGCTACCATTTATATCCTATATGTTTTGATGTGATAGAGATGTGGATATATCTCAAAAGTAATAATAATCTTTTTTCTTTTAAATTTAATAATAAAAAATTATAAAATTAAATTCAATAAATATTTTATAAAATATTTGATTGTGAAATTGAAGCATAAAACTTCCAGATAAATAGAAATATATATAAAAATACTTTTATTAATAAATGAATTACAGATGATGATGATTTACAATGGGTTGTCTGGCTTATATACCGCCATGGGCACCCTTTGGGAAAGGGCATGATCTTATGATCGTGCCCTTTCATCTAACTAAACCTAAAATTAA
>APFE031017613.1:30970-41182 GCA_000404065.3 Pinus taeda
ACTATAGATAACGAAAAGGTAATGTTTGAATTTACGTTTTACTCTATTTAATTGAAACGACAGGCACGCTGGAGAGTCAACAGCTGCGTTGATTGGCGGCAGCCGTGGGCAGGTTACACGGTGGCTAGCGGACGGTGGGGATGGTGCTGGGACCACAGAACAACGCTGATGGGAAGACTAGTGCAGATGCACAATCGGACGGCCGACAACGGGGAATAAGAAGGGACGCGGAAGGTGCAGGGCCGTGGACAGGAGTTGAAGCACGGTTAGTAGCGGCAGTAGGCACAAGAGGTGGAAGAACAGATACGCGGGGGTCTGGTTGCAAGCGGAGTGGAGAATAGGGGTGTTGTAGCGATGGAGACGGAGGGTTTGGAACGGGAGAATGGGTGTGAACTCGGTGGTATAGTGCAGAAGGACGCAACGGGCAGTGGACGAGGCAACGTCAGCGAGGAGCAACGACAGCTGGTCGGGAGGCACAACGTTTGAGTGTGTCGACTCGAGACACAGGCGTTCATAACAGGGATGAGATGCGGATATAAAAACCGATGGCGCAACGAATACCAGGTTGCTGATCGATGAGATAGACAGCACACAAAGAATAACGATCTGAACATAGAATGGTACGCACTGTGCAACCCTCGATGTCCAGAGATCGATATGGCTCCGATACCAGATGAAGCATAAAACTTCCGGATAAACAGAAATATATATATATATATATATATATATATTAATATATATATATATATTTATATATATATATATATATATATATTTTATTAATAAATGAATTACAGATGATGATGGTTTACAATGGGTTGCCTGGCTTATATACCGCCATGGGCACCCTTTGGAAAGGGCATGATCTTATGATCGTGCCCTTTCATCTAACTAAACCTAAAATTAAACAATAACCTAAAATTAACTAATTTTTTACATAACAGAAATGAAAGATGGTTTTCGGGCATGTTGTATTGATTAGCCATGGCATTAATCCATGGTATTGTAACGAAGTCTATTTACAAGTTAATAATATATGTGGCAAAGTGGACCATGTATCGATCGTTAAACTTATTGTATAATGAGAATTTATTGTAAGTATTAAAGTTTTGATGTACTTATTAATTAAATTTAAATATGGTTACAAATTATTATTATATTTTATAACGTAAAATAGATCTTAGCTTATTGTTGATACTTATATATTTTAATGTAATATGTATATTATGATTTTCTTTTATCTAAAAAAGTATTTGTAATCTTATTAATAAAAACAATATTAAGTAACAAATTGAATTTTATTACTTTTTATTGATACTACAATATCTCCCCCATATTGGGCTCTATATTACTTTCAAGCTACATGAAATTTTTTATCAGTCCTTTAAGTATTATAAATTGGACATATTAATATAAATTCAACATATTAAGCCAATATGTAAAAATATTGAGAAACTTTCTTACATTACTCATACACATCACTCATATACTGTCACTTGAGGCAATAAACATAAACATTTTGACTTGGTCAAATAAAATAAAATTAATAATTTAGCTTTGGAAATTTGTTACCTCCAGGTTATGACAACCCATGGTTTTACTCATGGTATATGTTATGATGATGTAACACACCCCGCCACTTCACTTGATGGGATGGCTATTGTTAATCAAATTCCTCTTATGTTGATAGAAGAATGGGATAATTTTTTTCTTTATATATATATGGTTCCCAAATGGAATGATAAGGGCTACCCAAGCGAAGTGTCATCTCCCCTTTCAAACCTCTGCATCATCAGATTGGTGACCTTATAAAAATAGGTCCCAATGTGCTTCAAGTCCAAAGGGTTCAAGGTATTTGTCCCTGTGATGTTGGTTATAATGTCCGTAATGAGCCTACCGATGCTGATCAATAAGGTAGAAGAATACACAGCAAAGTTCCATTGACTGTTTATCAATTTGTAGGAGGCGACAATGTTAAATCATGTTAAAGGATTGCATAGGCACATCCAGAAAGAGTTGACCTTATTCAACATCAACACGTTGGATGATGCATACGCCAAGGCTAGGTATGTGGAGGCAAAAGGAAGTTGGTTGAAGGGTACCTCAAAGGAAAGTGCATCCAATAACTCCTTCATAAATAAAGGTGGACAGACGCCAAAGGCTCCAAAGATGATGTTTCACACTGCAAATAAGGGGTTGGGGGTTGGGTTGACGCCTCATCACTATGTCTTGGCAGTCCCCACCGATACCAACTAAATCTGGCGGTCCCAAACGAGCAGGGAATCAATGACTTGCAATTGGGTTACACCAGGTCGATATGCTCGACCATTAATAAGCAAGCACCCCATCAAAATCATCGTTCTGTCCTAGGGTTCTAGGGCCCCCATTTGACGGTCTACAACGCCTCTACCCTTTCAACGGTAAGAATCAATTGTGCCACCTCTCCCCCATATTTTCTCGAAACCACCGCAAGGGGTGTCGCAAGGCAGTGTCCGGTTTCCCAAAACCGCCAACGGGTTTGCTGACATGTACTTATGATAGAATGGGACAGAATGGGGCCCATCCCTCTAGTCTTCTCCTCAATACCAGCCTGCTACGTCATCTTACACTTCTCATCCCAGCACTTTCCTCTAATGTTCTCATGTGCACCTCCGGGGTGGGACCCTCGAGACATGTCACCTCAATCCCTGCCCTACCAATGCCTCCTCTTGAATGCTCCTTTTTAACCATCTAGGAAGGGACCTCCAAGACACGTCATATTGGTCCCTGCCATCTCGACGACTCCTTGCCTGCTCCCCTTTGTGCCTCTAGGACACGTCATCCCGATCTTGCCATCTTGACAATTCCTCCTAATTTATCCCCTTAAACCTTTCGAGAAAGAGCCTCTGGAACACATCCTCCTGGTCCTTGTAATGGATTTCCACACGGGATCTGCAAAAGCCAACTAGTGTGAATGGCACCTCTTCCACTAGTTATGGGAGTTAAGCCAAGGTCGCCTTGACACAGTGCTCCAACAACACTACATTATACATACATCTATGTATATATAGTCATGAGCGAAGCAAACGATTCTAGAAGGATTGGTTGGGCATCAATACACTTTAACAATGCTTGTGCTTGCTCTCCTTCCCGCACATAGCCAAGGGCATGTGAATTTTCCTATGAGTTACATTCATTATAATGAGGTTCATCCACCATAGAACGTTAGTCATACTAATGAATTTAATTGGTGTTGGGAGGTTTATATAGGTTTCCTCCACGAACCCACTATGTTCAGAGTTTTCATCATTTTCGCTCAATAATGAGGTTAAGTTTTTAATCAATCAATAAGGTTATGATGCCTTCGCTAGTGCTTACCTGCACTAACTACATAATTGCTTAAACTCAATGCCTACCACACTATTATAAATGTAAGTCTCCATGCATACAACGCTTTAGGGAAAATCACAGTCACAAGACTAATTGATAGAATTCACCCTTTTGAATTTATCACTGTAAGCCATACATAATTCAAGTAATTGAGTGCAATATTTAATTTTAACAATCAAAACATCTACTAATGTGTTTAACCAGGATTCTCTTTTCCAAGCCAGATTGTTTTGAAATGTAAACAAAATGATCACGGGCATTCCTTAGCCATTGATGCCATCATTCAACCAGAAAAGAGAAATTCATTCATTAAAATTTCAAGTATAACAAAAACACTTATCTTAAATATTATGGGCAATTGAGTTTGGAACAAGGACTCTCCACCCAACCATAGACAACTAAAACCAATCCTCACTTGCAGTTGTCACCTTCGAGCCAGATTCTAGAGACTGAGGGGTCTTCCTCAAGGGAATAAAAACATCAACTGGCAGCTAAAGCAAGGACTCCAGAGGCCTCCTTCGTCCACCCACCAGCTAATCAGTAGTTACCAAATGTACAAGGAATCTAGAGCCTAGCAACCTCCACCCTCCAGTTATCCAATGGTAGTCAATCAAAACACATATGGAATCTAGAGGCTTGTTGCCTCCACCTGAGAATGTCAAGGGAGTCCAGAGAAACAAGTCTCCACCTTTCAAACAAAACACGGTGGTTCCACCCAACTTGGGGAATCCACAATCCACTGTAAAACCACCCAGCAAGAAATACACTAGAGATCCTCCTTTCAAGAATCCAAGGAACAATCCTCCACCTGAGCCATCAAAGGAATCTAGAGAAAGACCATCTCCACCCTCTGGCTATACAGGGAATCGAGAGGCCATTGTTCCTCACCTAGGAGAGACCTTCTTCTTGCCAATCTTGCCAACCAAACTAATATTACTATCTTATTTTTCTTCCTAAAATTCTCCTTTACGCCTCCTCCTACTTTGTTGATTTGAATGCATGTTCAAATGCATGAAGGATCCTCCCACTCCTTCAAAGGTCAATTTTTTTCCTTTTTCCCCCATTTATCTACACAACTTCCAAGCTCCATAAATTTCTTTTCCTTTTTGCCTTGTAAGTGTTTCCCAAAGAAACATGCCCCCCAATACTTCTCTTGCAGCCCAATTAAATTCAAGAATTGTCCATTAAAACACACCAACCGACCTTTAATGGTTGTCCAAACAGTTCAGATTTCCTACAACAGGAAACCTTGAATATCGCAAGTAAGCAACCCCCTCAATTATGGAATTTGTCCCTTGACTCAATCCCTTTTAATTGTTGTATAACAATATTTACATTGAATTTCATGAGAGAACCATGGTTGGGGTTTTCACAAACCCCTCCCACTCGAGGGAACACCGCCCTCAGTATTCTTGTACTCATATGCAACATAGGAAACAACATAAAACACATATTGTTTTGTGAATCTTTATATGTACAACTCTATATATATGTGTGTGTTTGTGTGTGGAGTCAACAATTTCCCAAGGGGCTTCCTAAGGCCCAAAGTGCCTCCATTTCACTTTGGCTTGCTCTATGGCTTTATTCTAGAGCATGAGACTCATCTAGTCTATAATGCACAATGGCTCTAGCTGGGACTCTCCCTTTGGTTCCACCTATAGCACAAACCAATTAATCGCATGATTAGAATCTTATATACATCTTTTAAGCAAAGAAACATGAAAAACATCTTGAAAATTAATTGAAGGAGGTAAAGCCATCCTATAGGCCACTCGTCCAATCCTTTCAAGGATCTCAAAAGTCCCACAATAGCATGGTTCCAACTTCGCACATAGCCCAATCATTAAGAAATTATTTTTGGGTTTGATTCTTAAGTAAACATGTTCCCTAACTTGGAACTCTTTATGCACCCTATGTTGATCTGCATAATTTTTCTGCCTATCTTGTGCCACCTTCATATTTTTCTTGATGACATGAATTTTCTACTCCATTTCCTTGAGCATGCCAAGCCTAATATGAACTTTTTCAATAGATCACTCTATTTGATAGGAGTATTGGAACTTCTCCCATATAGTGCCTCAAATGGACTCATATTTATGGATTCTTAGTATCCGTTGTTGTATGCAAACTCTACAAATGGAAGATACTTCTCCCACTTCTTGGGCTGATGCATCACATACATCCTCAACATGTCTTTGAGGAATCTATTTGTTCTCTCTATTTACCCATCCATATGTGGATGCTATGTTGTACTGAATGCAAACTTTATCTCCGAACTTGCAAATAGTTCCTCCAAAATCTTAAAGTGAACTTAACATCTCTATCTGAAATAATTTTATTGGGAATTCGATGCAATCTCACAATCTCCTTTATGAAGATTTATGCCACCTCAATAGTTGAGATGGTGGACTTAACTGCTACAAAATGAGCTACCTTTCTCAATTTGTCAACAACCACCACAATTATATCATGTCCCATGGAGGTTGTGGGCAAACTTGTGATGAAATCCATGGAGATCACCTCCCATTTTTGTTTTGGAATGGGAATGGGATGCAATAATCCTGTTGGATGCTTGCATACAACCTTCAGTTGCTGAGATTCTGTACATTTAGCCACAAAATCAACCACTTTTTTCTTCAAATTTGGCCAATAGTAGGACTTTCTAATGGTTGTGAGAGTCTTTTGGTAACCTGGATGGTCTGAATATGGCTTGACATGCAACTCTCTCAATATAATCCTCTTCAATTCGTCATCATTTGGCACATAAATTCTATTCTTGGACCTAATTAGGTCATCATCAACAAGGTGATATTCCTCATCCCCACCATCTTGTAGCAACTTTTCTCTCATTTGCTTATATCTTTTATCATGTTGTCTTGCATTCTTGACCCTCTCTACAAGGTCCTTCTTGTAAGAGCTCATGGTTGCCAAGTGATTTACTTGAATTCTCCTACTAAGTGCATCCACAACCCTGTTCTCTTTGCCTTTGAGGTACTTGATCCTAGAATCAGACTCGCTAAGTATGGCAAACCATCTTTCATGTCTTTCGTTCAACTTGGGTTGCTCAAACAAATACTTGAGCCCACTATGGTTTTTCATAAGTGTAAATGTAATGTCAAGGAGGTAATGCCTCCACATCTTCAACGAATTAATAATGATAACTAACTATGGGTCATGAATCACGTGATTTACATCATTCTCATTCAATTTCCTTGACTCATAACATACTACCTATCCTTCCTACGTCAAGACTCCACCGAGCCCTTCCTTGCAAGCATTTGTGCATACCACGAAATTCTTGTCAGTATCTGTAATCCTCAACACCAGTGCATTTGCGGGAAACTGTTTCAATTTCTCAATGCTTGTTGCACACTAACTTGTCCGCTCAAATTTATTCCCTTTTCTTTGCAGTGATGTGATAGGATAACCTATCTCGGAGAATTTTTTGATAAATATCTTGTAATGACTTGTCAATCCCATGCATGATCTTATCTCACTCACATTATTTGGGGTTGACCAGTCCATTATAGCCTTGATCTTCTTTGGATCAACCGATATCCCTTCCTCGGGGACAATATTCCCCAAATAGTGTATCCGTAAACAAAATAAATCACACTTGTTGAGCTTTCCATAGAGCTTGTATTCCCTCAACAACTGTAGTAATGCAACCAAATGCTTTTAATGCTCTTCCTCAGTCTTTGAGTACACTAATATTTCAGCGACAAAGACAATGAAAAATTTGTCCAAATAAGGATGCAACACACAATTTAGTAAGCACATGAAAGTGGCAAGGGCATTAGTAAGCCCAAGGGTACCACTATAAACTCATAGTGTCCATATCCTGTCTAGAAAGAAATTTTATGAATGTCCTCCTCCTTGATCCTTACTTGATAATATATTGACCTCAAGACAATCTTGGAGAAGATTGTTTCTCCCCTCAACTGATTAAAGAGATCATCAATCTATGCTAATGGGTACATGTTCTTTATGGTCACCTTGTTTAATTGCCTATAATCGATGCATAATCTAAGGGCCACATAATTTTTCTTCACAAACAACATGGATGCTCCATATGAAGACACACTCAACCTTATGTATCCCTTTTCCAGCATCTCCTTTAGCTACAATTTAGTTCGACCAACTTAGGGATGCTCATATGGTGCCTTGGATGTCGGTGCTACTCAAGGTACCAACTCAATAGAGAAATCTCTCTCTCTATGAGGAGGTAATCGGGGAACCTCCACTAGAAACACATTTGCATACTGCCACAAAACCATGTACCTTTTCAACAGTTCACTTTCCTCATTCTTAGCATCACTGCTAGCCCTCACATCACTTAAGATTTACATTGCAAACAACATGCATCCCTTTCTGCTATTATGATTGGCTTGCATAGTCTTGATCAACCTCACTGAAGTAAGCTTTCTCCTGCCCTACAAAACTTATATTTTCCCTACCACATCCAAGCATTCAATTTCTTTCTCATAGAAATCCACTTTGGTCCTGTGCAGATACAATTAATCCATGCCCAACAATATGTTGTATGCACCCAACGACAATGAATTCAAATCTGCAATTGTGGGCATGCAACTGAGCTAAAATGCACATGATCTTACCCAATGATTAATCCTTCTTTTTGTTCTAGTTTCCAATTGAACCAACTGTGGTTCTTCATGAAATTCCTTGGCAAAATTGCATTTTTCAACAATCTCTAGGTTGATGTAGCTATAATTAAAACTAGGATCAATTAGAATAGAAACAAATTGATTACACAGCTTACCTTCCATCTCAATGATGGATTCCTGATGGTCTGCCTGATGATTGTCTGCAGCTGCATAAAATCTAGCTAAATCTCGAGTTATATCACCCACTGTGCGAGCTTCTTAGGGGTTTTAAAATTTGGCCCAACATTCTTTTGACGTGGGCAACCGTTTTTCATGTGATTTTCACCACATGTCCAACACTTCAATTGATCTTTGACTTCAAGCTTATGTTGCTTTCATGTTGATTGGGACATATTTCCCGTAGCATCGATATTAGTTTCCTATTGAAATTGATTTGTAGGGGTTGGATGCTTACCTTCCCTCTTTTTAGAACTTTTCCTAGTCCAACTCTTCTTATTTCCAGTGTTGTTTTTTGCCTTTTAGTCATTATTAATTTATGTTGTACGTTTTGCTTGTTCATAACAATGTTTCAACTTCTTAATGACATCCTTAAGAGTATGGGGTTCCAACAATTCAATCTTGTCCCTAAATATCATAGGCAACCCACTAATGAATCTATGAATCTTTGCCTTCTCATCCCTGACATTTAACACATATCTCAATAGTTCAAGGAACTTAGTGACATACTCAATAGTTCAAATCTTCCCACCATATGTTTGCTTTTCCTTTCAAGCCATCAGTGGCAATATTAGCTTTCATGTTTTCAAAATAATCATGAATTCTAAAAGAAATCTTCATGACCAACAACTAGGCTTCAACATCATCAATTTTTTTCATCTCCCCATCAAATGTGGGTGGCTTTACTTTCTTGAATTCCTTAGGCATGTAATCCTTTTCCTTTCTTCCTTGATGATGATGGTACCTCCTAGTAACAAAACTAGATGGTCGGCTAGAATGATGCGCATAAGTGTTGTTATTTCCTTCTAGAGTGCTCAATGGTGCATTTCCCTGCATAATATCTTCATTTTCCTACCTATGCCTTTTCCTAGACCTGTTACCACCTGCCCCATTGATTTTTTCTTTTAAATCCTAAAGGCTCCTCCTATCTTTATGACTAACCCTCATCTCAGGTCGCCTCTGTCTTTGTAAATCTAAAAGACTTTGCAAGGTGACTACATTTATCTCATATTGTCTCTCTTGAGCTCTCACCAACCTCTCATTGTCTTCCTTGAAGCTTATAACTTCACATGTAGGCTTCTCAAGGTATCCATCAAATCTAGAGGGTGATCCCCTTACCCTTGGTTAACTGACCTTTCGTCTTCATTTGTCCTCGCCTCTTCATTTCCATGTTGTGGTTGATAAAAAATATACTACATTGTTTTGGTCCTCATTTATGTGTTTGTCTCTGTCTTATGCTTCCTGTGATGTGCTGTCAATCACACACATTATTAGATACTTCATATGATAAATAAATAAACACAATCATGACCATGAACCTTGTATTCATGGAGTTGCCATGCCTATCTTTGTCGTGACAAAACAACCATGTTATTATGCCCATGATACTCTATATTTCATATGAATCAATCATATATCAAGTAATATCAATTGTTAGAGCATAATTAATAAATAAACAACAAAACTATTCCCATGGTCCTGCTCTTACAGAGTTTTCGTAACAGACTGGTTACGCATCACAATTGACATTAGCACATGTTTATCAACAAACCATCAACTGAAATATACAAGACTGCATAATTCAATAATGTTTTAATTGTTATTCACAACTATTAATCTATTCATGGCATTGAAACATGTCAATTGTCTCTACTACTTAGATAAATCACAAAGTCATTATATCAATTAGACCTACAATTAATTTGTTTAGATCGACTTTTAATACTTAAAAACATTGTTTAGTTAATTTCTAAAACCCACTATGAAATTCTCCTTGGGGTATTTTTGTCCTCACTTGCTCACGATAGAGCCCATCCAGTCCAAGTGCTAGACCTGGATCCTTTGATACCATATGTAACACAACCCAACACTTCACCCATTGGGATGGCTACTACTAATCCAATTCCTCTTATGATGATAGAAGAATGGGATAAAAAAATTCTTATATATCTATATCTATCTATCTATCTATCTATCTATCTATCTATCTATCTATATATAT
>APFE031017613.1:61240-77892 GCA_000404065.3 Pinus taeda
GTCTTCAGGGGCAATCTGAATCTGATTGTATCCACTGAAGCCATCCAGGAAAGAAAAGAATTTCTTTCCTGCTAAAGTGTCCAATACTTGGTCTATGAATGGGAGAGGGAAGTGATCTTTCCGTGTGGCTTTATTTAACTCCCTGTAATCCACACAAATCCTCCATTTTCCATTCTTCTTGGGTACCACCACCAGCGGAGAGACCCATTTATTATCGGAAATAGGATAGATAAAATTAACATCTAAAAGTTTCTGAAGTTCAGCTTTTACAACCTCTTTTAGATGAGGGTTGAGTCTTGTTTGCGGTTGACGAACAGGTCTTGCATATTTTTCTATATAAATGTGGTGGGTGCATAATTGAGGATCAATCCCTTTCATATCAGGGTAATCCCACGCAAATGCTTCTTGATACTTTCGTAACAAATGGAGGAGCTTTGTTTCTTGGTCCGGTGTGAGGTTGGCATTGATATTTAGAGTCTTACCCGGTTCAATTTCCACTACTTTACTGTTGGCAACAACAGTCACAGGTATTGTTTGGTCATGTGCATCTTTCAAAGGATCTTCTTCTATTTCACTATCAAATGCTGCTTCTATCATGAAACACTCTGTGTGAGATCTAGATTCAGTTTGACTAATGAAATTATTGATGCCATCGTCTTCTGTTTGGTCTTTAAAGTCTAGAGCCTTCTGTACAATCAATGGGGATCTGATATTGTTAGTAAGGTATGACACAGGGTGTTGGTTAGTTTTGATCATTGTAAGACTTGGCTGCGCTGGAGGGTATAGAACTAGATTTTTAATATCTGGTCCTCTAGTTATGGTCATGTTTCCCTGCCGACAACCAATGTAAGCATCGGTAGTAGCAAGCCAAGGTCTACCTAGAATTAGCGGATGTCCATCCAGTCGGGTTTTTGGATTATTTATCAGGAAATCGGTTGGGTATTCCCAGGAATCTACAGAAACCATGACATCGTATAGAGTACTTTTTGGTCGAACTACAGATCGGTCTGCCAATTCTAATAAAGTAGAAGTAGGTTCTACTAATGTAATGTCGAGCTTTTGGCAGGTAGAGGTTGTCAAAATATTGATTGCATCTCCTAGATCAACTAAAGCATTAGTCAGGGTTTGACCATAGATTTGAACAGTTACAATTGGATTTCTGGGATCTTCATATTTAATGGGTGTCTCTTTTCCTGATAATAGGTCAGATAAAGTACCGACTACTTGGACTCTTGGGTTAGTGGTTGTATTCCTCCTTGGTTTTTTTATGCACAATTCTTTTATATTTTTTGCGTATATAGGGATGTCTTGAATGGCTTGGAGGAATGGAATTCTTATGTACAGATTTTGTAACTCTCCCAGAATGTCAAAGTCTGGATATTGCACCAGTCGTGGTATGACTAATCATTCCGGGAAGGGAGGAGAAGATGTACTTGCTTGATGATGGGACCATTCCTTATTTACACCTTCTTGTTATAACGGTTGTTCTATTGGTAATTGATCTTCAATATGAACTATTTTGTCTCCCTCTGTTTCTATTATACGTCCAGATCTTAACTGAAGATCATTGCACTCCCTTAGGTCAGGTCTGATTTCTGATGTTTCCATGATTTGGAGGGATTGGACCGGTCTATTATTTGGATTCGGATTGGGTTGGGCTGGGAGTTGCAGCCTCAGGTTAGACTGAAGGTTTTGTTGTAACGCTGGCAGAGTCAGTTGAGGGAGTAGAATAGTTCCTGTTGGCTGATATGTCGATTTTGGCCAGTTTGTCTGCCAGGGTGAACCTTGTGAAGTAGGGGGGATCCATTGTGGAGGATATGAGTTATTCTGCCAATATGGTGGGGCGTAAGGAAAATTTGGCTAGACGAATTGGCTCGTTTGATTCATCCACGGATTTGGAAAAGGAAACGGCTGTGATGACCAGTTCAGAAATGGGGGTGGAGATTGGTTTTGCCACATACTATATTGTTGAGCATTATACTGCGGAGGCTGGAAAGAAGAAGTTGGGTCCGAAAACATACCAGATTTCCTTGGTTGCCATTGGCGACGCTGGTTAATGAAGTATGCTGGCTCTGGTTCTTCCTCCGCTTCCTTATATACTGCCTTCAATCCAGGAAGTGAGGGGCAGATCTCAGTAAGGTGATCTTTTGTGCAGATAGCACATGTTTGAACTGCATCCAGTGGACATTCCTTGTGGCTATGTTTTCTTCTACATCGGGGGTAGAAGATCGCCAGATTTTGTTCCGCTTCCATCTGCTTTTGTTTAGCCTGCACAATATCAAGTTGTGTAGTTAATGTCCCCAGAATATCAGTTTTAAAATTTTATAATAAATTTCCAAGTTCTACACGTGTTACTCCTTCTGTTGATATTTTGTTATCTCTGACAAACTGATCATATTTTGTTGGTTTTATCCTTGTGTTGCCTCTTGAACTCCTGATACATAAATCAATGATGTCAGCAAAATTCTCTTGATAAATATCCCCTTTTCCCATGATATTTAATGTTTCAATCCATTGTTCTTTCATGCCTCTTATCAATGCAGTTTTTAACACATTATGAGGCAGAGGTAGTGATGCATATGGGGATCTCTGTAAATTATACAGGAAACGTTCTACGTATTCTTCTAATGTTTCATTTGGTCTAGCTGTCATTTGGAAAATTTCATCTTTTAATTCTCTAGACCTACAGTAATCCTGATATTTCTTTAGGAAAGATTCTTTCATTTGTTCCCATTTATTTATGACTCCACCTTCTAAACCCATAAACCATCTTGGAGCCGCCCCTTTCAAAGTGGAGGGGAACAATTTTAATTTCTGGGGGTCAGTGGTGTAATCATATCCCCTACATAGCACATCGAATTCAAATAAGAATGCATCAGGGTCCTCTAATGTAAGTCCATGAAATGTAGGGATGTGTTGAAGAGGGATCGCTTTCATGGGCGCATTTGCTACGGAATCCACTATAGGATATTGCAATGTAGAAGTTTGAGCATTTGGCTGATTTTGTGCCATAGGATCGAATATATGCCAATAACCTTTCGGGATTTCTAGGAGGGTATTCCTAGGTTGAGAAGGAACGGCCTTGGCAAGGATTGTTTTAATAACAATTCCCCTATCTGGAATTTCTATCTGAGGGAATGGGGTGTCTTCAATACTAATTTTTACCGTGCTCCCCTTATCTGGGCTATTTAACAACTGGATTATCCTAGGAGGAGAACTTGGCTCTCCTACTTCCCCTGTTTCCCCTTCTCCTTCACAAAGATTGCTTAGATTCCCTTCCTGCAGTCGTTCTGGAACAGAATTTTCAATTTCTTGAAATTCCTATTCATCAGTCTGACTATGCACCTCAGCAAAGGCTCCAGATGGTGATGTTGTGGCCTGAAGGGAGCTAGTAGGGTGTTTAGAATTAATCTTTCTGGGGCCTACCGACGGCTGAGATTCAGTTTTCTTATAGATTTCGTCTATGAAGGTTGTTTAGCCAAGGGTCACCGACCCTTTGGATTTTTTGGGTTTGGATGGAGGTTTGATATTGTTTTCTGGCTTTTTCTACTTAGTCATGCACTCTAATAAAATCCTATTCAACCAGCAATTCTGCTAAGAGAGCGGACGGTGGAGCAGAGCTTTTACATGCTCCATATGCAGGTTCTTACCTTCCGTTTTTAAAAATCCAACTCTCCCCTAGCGGACTTGCGCACTACTCTGTAAAGGGAAAATGGCTATGCTCTTTCCCCGGCAATGGCGCCAAAATGTAGAGCTATAACTAGGGTCTCCCACACCTCTAATTATCCTACATTAATAAATCAATCCGGGAACGTTTTGTTATTGCAAAGAGTAACTCAATCCAAGGCTATTCATCCGAGTAATGCTTAGTAGTATAGCGTTCAGAAAATACAAAAGTAAACAAATGCTAAACTATAACTAAATTACTCCAAAAAGATAGAATCACACAAGACAGTTTATCAGTCAAGGGTATGGAAGCGATAACCCATCCCTCTAGAAACTGATGGAAAGCAAATTAGAGCATGGACCATAGGTCTGGGAGCTAGGCAGCGTCTGCTAAGGCTCGCTACAGCCTTAGACCTTCTCTCACACCATGACAACAAATGCAATTAAACGGAACAGTAGTAAATGGAACAGCAGTAAATGGAACAGCAATCAAAAGAACTAAATCTCACGAGTCAAAACCAACTTACTCACACTTTGCTATAACATTCTTCTCTCCTCGAGCAAACTGGATGGAATATACTTTATGGAACAACATTCATTGATGAATTATGGAACGGAAATAATCAACCATATATGCACGCCTCGCATTAATATAGTAATCTAACGATTAAGGGTAATATAACTATGTTTCTACACAGAATAACATTTACTTTCAAATTCCAATAATCGGGGTTTCGAATGAATCAAATGACAGTAATATTCACATAGAGGCTCTGTAACAGAAATAGTTGGTTTGAGACTGAAAGCATACAATTCAACTCTAAAGAGATCCAATTATACAGTGTAGAGTCATTACACAGATTTTCCGAGAAAAACCATTAATGCATTGATCGTAACAGAGCATAGCATAGCATATGAAAGATACATCAGATTACCAAGTAATAAAGATAAGAAAACCATGCATAGCTCACAATATAATGATACAAAAGCAAGTGTCCTTCGGAGCTGGGCCCTTAGCTGCCAATGGTACACCGCCTTAGGTTACTCCATACGCAAAGATGAAATAAACACCAATTCTTTTATATTAACGCATCAACAAATGTACAGTAAACCAGGTCTCAGTGAGACTCGATGATCAAAGTTTTGTCTGAAATTGAAAATTACAAAAACAGGAGTCCCCTTGCTCAACGATGTTGTTCCTTTATATAAAAGTAACGGCGGGGATATCTAGGTAACAAAGATAAGTTAAAACAGCGATCCCTCAGGATCAGAGATCCTGAGGGATTCGCCAATCTGTTAATCCTTTACTTTTATTTCTCTCTTTCGCCAAATTGGTATCCCTCCTTCCTTTCCTGGGTTATTCAGCTTTGATTTGATCGATCTCGTTTGCATCCGGTTCCCTTCTAGAGGGACAGCAGTTATTCCTCCTCTGTTTTCCGCTTTTGGACGGCAACTCCTGGCTTCCACCTTTCCCTGCATAGAAAAACAACAATTATCAATGATTGAGCTTCCCGTGTTAATTCTTACACATATTATGAAAATTCTTTATCTCTTTGAATTCATAATGCAGAAAAGGTTACAAATATTACTGAAAAGCCACTAAATTGTTTGTCAAAAGCATACATTTCAAGTGCTCCACAGATTCCATTGTCGCAACCCCGAAATGGGTTGTACCTTAAGCATTACTATGCTTGACTCAGTGTAGTAACCTCTTCATATGCTTTTGTTACATTTTTGTTTTCACTAAGAGTGATCGTTTTGGTTAGGTAATCCACTTTTGCATTTGTTGCAGATGTCGAACCTATTGGAATCATTTGTTGGATATGCCGATGGAGCGAGTCATAGTTCGCGGAACCTATCTTCTACGGCCTGGGCCATCTTTGATCCAAGCGGTGAGTTAGTGAGTTTCAGAGGGGTATGTATTGGTCGATCAACAAACAACATCGCTGAATATAGCGCGTTGATAGAGCTCCTCTCTTATGCAATCGCGCATGGCATATGCCGACTTGTCGTCATGATAGACTCACAACTCGTCATTCTACAGCTTACCAACATCTATTTCGTGTGGAATCCAGCTATCTATCGTATGTTCCTAAGGGTCAAGATATTGGAAATACAGTTCGATTCTATCCAATATCAACATATTTCCATAAACTTAAACACATTAATAGATCTATTGGAAAATTATGTGTTAGTTAGACATTTGCGACATTTATAAAAGAAAAGCATTTCATCAATATTTGCATCAGGATCATATAACTTAACCAAAATAAAGCTCCGAAAATCAAAAATATATATAACTTTTATGATTTATACATAATGTTCTGTGTCCAAAACAAAATTGGTCAAATGACCCAAAAACTCAAAATGCTAGGGGCACCCTAGTCTAATGGTGATGGTGATAACAAGTCACCGCCTGTGTAATCATGCGTAAAAGCCTAGTCCATCGACTCAACATGCCAGTAGTATGTCGTTGTAATCTCAGAGGCAGCTCATCGGTCCTCACATCCAGGATACCAAGAGTAAGGCCCTCGATCTGGTCCTGCAATACTGCAAGAGTCTTCGCCACATCCAAGTCGTGAAGGACAACCCTCCCTACAGCCTCTCCTACTAGAATGGCAACTGGTGATCTCAGGCACATTGTTGGTCGCACTAGTCCGATATCTGCATGAGCACATGAGTCTTGATTAGTCTTGAATAAAAGAAAGCACAAGAACATTATAAAAACAATAAACATGGATATGGTCATAGATTTTACCTATAACACCCCACTGCTCACCAGCCAGCAGCACCAAATCTGGGTCACCCCGGAAATCCATACCAGCATATGGACACTCGGCGTAAACCATATCCTAATGGTTGAACCACTCGAAGAAGGCATCAGAGAAAGAAACCTACAGCTGACCAGCATGTCGAGCCATAAGGTCAACCCATCTCTGCATCCGTGGCTCAGTCGGTGGTGGCACACCAAGTGAAATGTACTATGGTTGCATCAGTGGGATCTTCTCTAAGGTGAAAGTGGTCAAAATAGAACCATAGCCAAAATTCTTGGATTGTCCATTTTTCACCTTGGTAAGTTGTTCTTTTATCACTGGAAGTACTGCATCACACCAGTTGAACACCTTTCGTTCGAGGCATTCCAAGGCGTACTGCATATAGGACCTGTTGGCCAAGTGAAGAGCCACGCTACCATCCAATCTAGCAAAGGTGAATAGAATAGTCCTCAAGGACCAGTGTATGACATCTCGGATATTGATCTTTCCATCCCTGCTTGGCTGAGATCCTTCTCGACAGTATCGGCAAATATAATCCCTCATGGATTCGCCCCCATGGATGGAACCTGATAGTGAGAGAGGGGCACCACACCTCGATAAACTGGTCAAAAAGTAGATGTCCACAATATTCAAGGGGATATATTTTCCTCTAATATGGAAAACAAGGTTGGTAGGATCCCATGCATCGAGGAAATATTGCAACAAGTTGATTTGTTGCCTCATGCTAGATATGCAGAAGAACCTGAGAAAACCACAGTTCCGCAATGCAGTTACCGTACCTGAATCATGTAAAGCAATCATGTCCTCTTCTTCATGCTCGCGTTCTCGCCATGTAAAAACCATTTTTCTCTGATGAATCTCTGAAAAACAAACAAGAGAAGAGTCAGGATCCTGATTTGGCAAAAAACAGGCAAAATTTCCATGAAAAAATAGTGCACAAGTTTCCATCTTTGCGCCCATCGCACCCCAGCTGTGTACTGGGTGAGATGCATACTGACTAGCCAATGGCTAGCCCAGTATGCATTGCACCTTTTGATGTAGACAGGGTGCGATGGGGGCATAATGAATTGTTTAAACCCTAGAGGCTCAAAAAAGTAGGGAAACATGCTCAGAATTCAAAAAGGAAAGAATGCAATTGAAGAGCTCAGGATTAGCTTCTACCTGGTCCAGACGACACCGAAAATCGTCCACAAAATCTCCTGGAATCAGTTAGTGAAAATCAAGGGGGAAAACACCTCCAAAGCTCCAACAATCCCAAATTCAAATGAAATGGTAAAATGAGGGGTAAAAACCACTTTTAAATTACTTTTCACGTAATTCGAGTAGGGTATTAGTGTTTTAACTCATTTTTCAAGCATGTATTCTCATTTCTAATCAATTTGATGGAGAAATTGAACAGGTAGTACAACCGTCAAAAGAACATAGTGTTAATGGTGAATCAAATATCAATGACCATTATCACGAGCAGTTTTACGCAAATTTAAAGCTCGTTAAAAATTAAACCTAAGCAATGAGCATATGTTCCGCCAGAGTTTAAGCTCATTAAAAAATGAACCAATCTCTGGTAAATAACCATTGTGAATGCATTATCATCAGCTTTTGAGCCTTGGTCATGTTCTTACCATCACCTCCACTCTGTTTTAGCCAATCATATGCCTCCATTTGATTGTTTACCCTTTTGAGGAACAACTGCGACGAGTGATTCTGTTAGCCATCCTCGTAACACTGCCGTGATTGGAAAATTCCAAACCTTACCTGGAACCAGCTACTACCCGAAAATATCACTTTTTCTTCAAAAAAATGAGTCTCTTTTAAGCTCTTTTCATCTGACTCATAAAATATGAAAATATTGCTGAGTAATTGGCCTCTGTTAAAGCTATCGGAAGTGCTATCCCTCCTCTAGATTTTAATCTTTTTGGACCTGAGGGATTATTACACAAAAAGATCGAGCGCTTGTCTTGTTCTTCTCATTAAAACTATTGAAAATTCATCCCTTTCGTATTATTTTATAATTTTTCGAACTTAAGGGATTATATGACGAAAAAGAACTACTGGAGTTTCCTTTTCATCCCTTTTCAGACTCTCTAAAATTGAAAAAGGACCGTGTTATCTTTGTCGTTAAACTCATTAAAACCAATAGCGACAAACTTGTCCATATAGACAAGAACGAGTTTCACTATCGCTAGGCTCATTAAAACATAGCAATGGGTTTGCCCAAAGGGCAAATTATAGAACAAGCATATGTTATCCTCCTCAAGCTTGACAAAAATAAAGGGGTACTGGTCAGCAAGGACTGGGGAAAAATTGGGAAGAAAACTTGAAGAAACTTTATTGATAGCAAGTCGCTCTTGAACGTGACACTTTCACTCCATCACCATGATTGAGTCGGGTTGGGTTATTCCATTCATCGGCCATATTACCATTGGTCCACAGTACCATCCATTTTTGGGGTTAACGCTACCAATCCATTTTAGTGTCGCTGATATGTTCAAGAGAAGTCGCTCAGAGAATTCACCAACCCAGCTTGTGTCTTGTCTGCTGCAATACCTTCACCCTTCATTCTTTCATGACCGCCACCCTCAACCATGTATCATCATATTGTTTTCACCTCCACAAAATCATTTCTTCCGTTCTGTGTCATAGATGTGGGATTCATTAAGGCCCTCCTACGACGGGTCACTTCTTGTCGATGTTAGCTTATTATCCAAGAAGTCGACCTAGGAACAACCATTTCAGTACTTTGAAGCTTGCATGCTAGAGGGAACCAGTATTGCAGCAATAATGTTGCAACTCCTAGGACTCCCTTCTTTAATTTTATCAACCCGGTAGTTCGTAACAAACGTGGAAGCGACAATGTTGTATGCACAAGTACTATCTCTTGTCACAGCTGTCACTTGGTCAGCTGGCACAAGTCCATTAGGAGTTTAAGACAACTTCTATGAGCTCTAAGAAGAAGCTTTTTAACTGATGGATGGAAGCTAACTCAAAGGAATCTAATCTACTTGTGGAAAGAAACCGAAAAGTTGAAAGGAAATGCAAACCCTAGCAAACCCTAATTTTACCAGCTAGCCCTATTGATGCAAGAAAGGGGATGAAAGCTACTAAAAGAGATGCCATTGACTTCCAGGAAGGTAAAATACATGTGACTAAGCTAATTCTACAGTAAAATCTGGAAAAAACATCTTTTTGTATTTTTGAGAAAGTTGGTAGAATTATTATGCATGTGCTTTAACTGTTTTTGACTGTGTAGAGGTGGATTGACAAAAGAAAATGCTTGCAGGAGGTTGGAAAGGTAAAAAGAGGTCCTAAGGGGTCCCTAGCACCCTTCCAGAGAGTTTCACAGTGATCGGAACTCAAGAAACCACTTTCGTGAGCTTCTACAGGAAGTCTGCAAGGGTTCTACAAGATGTTCTGAAATTTCTACAGGATGTTCTGTAATTTCTATAGGATGTTCCGAAAAGAGGATTTTGGAGGGTTGATGGAGGAAAAATGGTGAAAAAGTGGAAATGGAGGTTGGATAAGGATGTTAAGGGGTCTAGGACCTGGTGAATGAGGCTAAGGAGCGATTGGATTTGTTCAATGATGGAGGGAGCAATGATGCACAAGAATGTAGAAATTAGGGCAAAGTGAGAAAACGTGGCAAATGAGAGGCAAGAATCTGAGTTAGAGAACGAAGCAGGTTGCATCGATGGGGTAAGGATAGATGAGGAGGTATCACAAGTACTCTACACATTATTTCCCAAAACTGATCAACAAAGGCTATGCAAACCAAAGATCTAACTACTTTAACCTAATTTGACCTAGAAACCATAAGCATGATGCACAACAGTTTATTGGTAGAAAATCACATAAATAAACTATGGAAACCAAAAAAGAATGGATCTAAGCATGTAATCACAACTATTATCAACTTCTGCAAATGAGAATTTAACACTAATAATTGCATGATGAAGCAAAGACAATGTTTTTGGTGCAAGCAAGGACACCTTGGTCCCAGCTCATGGTCCCACTGAGGGAGAGGTGAGATCAGAGGTGCTTGATAGCCTTTTTATGAAGATATTCTCTGTTAATTAACCTATCAAATCAATCTGAACATGAAAATCCTTTTTAATCATCAAAAGAAACCTAAATAAAAAAACAAGATTTAAATATAAATAGCAGATTTTATTCTAAGAATGCAGCAAAAACACATAAATGTAAACAAAGGAGGTGTGGGGCACTTGGGTTGGGACCAACCCCAAGAGCTACAGCCTCCTAAGGAAGATTAGAGCTGGTGCAAAGCTGGATTCATCTTTATTACTCAAGAAATAATAGTTACATCAAAAACTATCCACAAGAAAAAGCTTGAAAATGTGCTTAAATGCAAAGCTAACCTACTACCTAAAAAATGACTAAAATCGAACCGCTAACTAGCTAACTTTTGCCAACCCAAATGAGGCCCTAAGCCCTTGTCAAAACTTGCAGTTAACAACAACTTTACTAGCCCTTGCTCGGCTGCCCTTGTGCTAATCGAAGTGGTGGCTTTTGAACTCCGAGCTGCTGGTGGAGAATTCGAGGTAAGGGCCCATAAATGAAAGGGACACCTTCCTACAAGTCCTCTCCATGAATTTGGCTACCAAGTGCTCATTTAAACCTTTGATTTTGTCTCCAAATTGACCAAAAAGACTGCATAAATCACACATTAGACTTGTTGGCATAATGACTAACCCAATTCACTCTATTAGCATAAATTTAATCAAAAACATGCAATAAACTAATGAGAATGGTGGATTAAGTCGAATTAGGAGGCTAAATGAGCCCATATAATTACCTATTTCTGGGGCTCATCATCACCCCCCACTGAATGTGTTTCTCATCCTCTGTGTAACTAATCTATCTCTTCATCTTTGATTGCTTTGACTACCTCTCTCACATCCCAGGTTTCTGAGGTGATGCCCTTTTCTCGGTCATGAAATCATGCTTTTCTCTCTACTTCTTCCCACTGCCTACGCCTTTTCTTGTAGAAGTTTTATTAATCCCTCAACCTCAGCCTGTAGCTTGTCCTCTCTCTGCCGTTCATCATATGTTTCCTTGTCTACTAGAGGCCCTTCTTGCTTCTGTTGTTCTGCCAAAATGGAGGGCCTATCTTTGTTATGACTTCCCTGTAGTTGTAACTACTGTTTCAGCAGTTCATTCTCCTCCTGTAGTTTGGTCCTTTGACTGCTTTCCACATGCCTTACCATGGCCAATTCCTTTCTTGACCCCTTGAGTTGTTCTTCCAAGTGACCTTAGTCTTCCATACCCTTGGACTTAGTAATCCTCATCCAAGTGTGAGTCCTCACCCTTTCTTGCTCTAGTGCAAAGAAGAGTGGTACCGCAAATTTTTGAGGAATTATCTTCCCAGCTTCTAATAGGTTATAGTATGAGCCCAAGCTAGGTTGAAGACTTGGTTCCAATATCTTCTCTGTCTTTCCTTCTTCCTATGATTTATTGGCCACCTTTTCCTCCAATTTCTCAGTCTCTCTTAGCTTAGCCCAAGTTTCCTGTAGAGAATTCTCATCTTCCTGTAGAACTGTCTCGGCTTCCTGTAGAGATGTCTTTGAGTCCATCATCTGAATTCTCTCTCTCCAAGTGAAGGTTTTTGGCTTCCTTGTTCATAGGTGATGGTTATCTTTCAAGGAGACTCCTCCTTTTGTTTAGTTGTGGTGTCCTCAATGATAATTGGCTCCTTTGACTGTGGCTGGGGTCTGCCCACTTTGATCCGTGTGCTCCTCCTTGCTTTAAAGTACATGGATGTTTGCCTCTTTCACTTTCCTTTTTGTTTTGGAGGTGTGCTTAAGGCATAAAGTGTAGTTGTTGCTTCCCTGGCCAATATCTCAAGTGATTTCTCCTCTTGCTGTTATGTTTCCATGCTTCCTGTAGAAATCCCTGTGTCAACTATTTCTACCTGTTTTGTTGGATGTGTCTTTTCCTTTTATTTATATGTGTCTACTTTGGCTGTGACATCCTTCAGGTGGACTTTTTTTTTTAGCCCTCTCTGCCCAAAATTCAGTTGTCTATTTATGAAAGGAAGAATTGTGTTTCTACGGATAGAGTACAGAGCTCAATTTTTCTTCTCAGCACACATACAGACATGCAAGTTCAAAGTTTTTCATACACAGGTTGGCCCCCATAGTTGCATATCTTCTCTATAGGAGAATTTTAAAGACAAGAAATGTGGAAGAGAATATTGATGCAGACACAACTGAGAAACTCAGTGCAACACACAGGCAAACATTTTATTTCCAATTCACAAGCAAATTTTTCACTGATTTTCCAATCTCAAGCCATGTTCAATTCACCACTTTGCACAAACAAATCATGTACAAAGAAGCTTCCCTTATCCTACCTTGTTTTGGGATCAAAATTCGTTGAAAATCCTAGGTTTTCTTTCCACATGGTTGTTTTCTACGTTTCCTGTGAAAGCCTTCCTATAGAACAAAACTGTGCTTCCTGTAGAGCCCGATAGATGGGAGATTTTTTTTAAAAACAACAGAAATCTCGAAAAATCAGGCAGGAATCTTGTAGAGGTCCATTGGTTAGTTGATCTGGAAGTGGTGGATGTGTGCTTCAGCTGTGACTATCGTGAAGGCGCAGTGAACAAAGAGTGATGAGAGTTTTAGCCGAGCATCGTTTAACTGCAGCGTGATTCATGTGAGAAGATGAGGTGGCTAGATGTGCACTGGCCCCATGCAGACTATAGCGTTTTTATGAATTGTATGTTCTCTTCTTGTTAATCACTTCACATCAGTTGCACTGGAGATCAAACAAACAACACTACCTGTTTTTTTAAATTTCACGTGAGTTGACTATACACGTATGCTGCATGATTTCCAACTGAGCGCTAGAGAACTGGACAAGGCACTGTCAGGTTAACTTTGCTAGCTTCCTAGCTTAATCCCACCATTTCATTCATTTATGCACTTTCAAATCATATAGATGCAAATAGAGGAACTGGTTTAGACACACACTGTAAGTCGACGTGCTGCTTGGTCCTTTTTGCTACTGCATGCTCATATTCCATTGTTGCATGCCTGGATCCTTTATGCTATAAGCTTTTTGTTGTCTGACGTGTGGTTATTTTTCTTGTGCAGGTATCCTCTAGCTGGATCTAAGCTGCAGAAGTCAATTTCATCCTTTAGATTTGCACCTTCATGCTGTTGATGCTAGGATTTTGTAGGACAACAACTTGTTTTATCCATGGCTCCCAAACGATAGATCGAATTGACCTGAAACTTTATGAGCATGCTTCTATCATTGTTATGCACCTCCCATAGCAAAATTGCGGTCAATGGATGCACGAATATCGAGAAAAATTGAAAATGGCGGAATATTACAGAGGTCAGTTTCTCAGAAACCGTGCATCGGAATCGGCTAAAACTGCTTGGGTATGTGACTATCACCTATATGCATCTCCCCATGAAATAAGTTTTGAAATGGATGCACAGATATAGAGAAAATGTAAAAATGGCTGAAGGTGATGGAGGTTGATTTCTTGGAAATCGTGCATCGGAACTAGCTGAAATTGCTTGGGCATGTTGCCTTCATCCCTATACAACTCTCCATAAAACAGTTTTTCAAATGGATGCATGGTTTTCAAGTTAGGGAAAAAACAAATTTCAGCACTATGTATTTTTGCTTTCAAGCATTCTACAGTTGTTTTGCATGGTAAGAAAAATGAGCTTGGGCTATAATGCAGACTTGGAATTGATGGGAGAGAGGTTTTAGGATTGTAAGAGGACTTATGAAACCTTTAGGAAGCTATCATGTTTGCCAAACTTCCCTTTTGAAATCCATTTCTAGCTTCCTTTAATTTCTATGGGAACTTCCTGTAGAACACACAGTTTTTAGGAAAGAAGCACAATGAGATGGAAAAAATAATGGAAAAGGGTGAGGGATGGAAACATGGATGTGTGCGGCCTCATGGACATATTCCTAGCCTTCGGGTCCCCTTTGGAGATCGATTTTGGCTTGTTTGTAGGTTTCCTGTAGAAGACACATAACTTCCTGTAGAAGGCATAAAAATTCCTCTGTCTTTGTTTTGAGTGATCCTTCTAACCTGCAATGTCCTTGCTGAAACCTGCAATTATTCAATGGAAATCAGGTTTATTTTTCTTTTTCTCCTTTTTATTTTTGAAAACAACTAGGACGCCTCATGGAGGTTTTCACCCTAATTGCCTGCCCTGGGCGCCTCCAAGGTAGGTTTTCACCCAAGGATCTTATTCTTTTTTTCTTTTCTCTTTTTTCCAACCCATTGACCACCTCATGGAGGTTTTCAATTAATGAGCCAATCTAAGGCACCTCCGAGGAGTTTTTCACCTTATATTTTTATTTTCCTCTTATTTTAATTTTTTCTCTCTTTTTTTTTTTCTACCCTACCTTACTTGAAAAAACAAAATCATTTTCAAGTATAAGAATACTTCCAATGGAGCCATTTTCACATCGAGATTAGAGACAATATCATGTGGAGGCTTGAAATGCATGCTTTGATAGCTATCTAAATTTCAGAGATCAAATTATTTGACTTTGAAGGGATCAAGCATAGTTGAGGAAGAGAGTATTGTTGTAACTTAGTGACTGTCTAAAACCATATCTCAATATAGCTTTGATATCCTTGGTCCTTTTGCTGATCTGGATCATTCTCCATATATTCTTCTATCATGACCTTCACATCTTCCTCTTTTTGCTGAGTTTTCTCTTTAATACATAGAGGATTTGATGGTAACCATGAGGAAGCTCTTTCGATCTCTGATTTTGATGTCTTCTCTTCATCTAGTGCAGCCCATGGTCCTTTGATCTCCTCTTCTGAATCTTCTTTTGCTGGATGTGGTCCTTCAATGCTTTCAAGATAATCTCTTTTTTGCAATACTCTTTCTGAGCTATGGTGAAGATCATTGGGCTCAAGAGGAGTCATTTGGACATGTTGTGCCTCAACTTTGCAATTGGTTTGAGCTATTCCAATGTACGAGTTTGGAAATGGTGGTATGTGTTAACACCCAGGTTGTTCCCTATGACTCCCAAGGGAATACGGCCGGGGTAACCACTAACCAATCTTTGGACTACAGCTTCTAGCCCAACTGTAATCAGAGAGGGCTCTCTCTGTAAGATTTGTCACCGTTTTTATGGAGTTTTAGGCTAGTTATGAAGTAAAGGTTTGTTTGTTTTTTGTTTGGTTGGGAGGATGTTTTCTGATAATTTTGAAATGTTCTCTGCAGGTAAATTAATCCATTGGGCAATGGGGTCTGTGGCTGTGGTTTCCTTGAGATCCTGGTCTAGTGCAGCTGGAATTACAGGGCCTTTATATATTTCATAAAACAAACTGTAAATTGTGAGGGTGAATTGTGGATCAACCAGTGAAGAGCAGTCAAGAATTCTTCACTGAGCTGGGATGTGAGAAAGGGGCCTATTATTCAGGAGCAATACCTGAATTCCTGAAACAATAGATCATTGTGTTGATATAGTGTGAAAGGTAGCATTTAAGAATTACACTTCCATTACCATAACTGAAGAAAACATTTATAATAGCTTAGATTGAGTTCAGGTTAATCTGTGATTAAATCCTGAGACTATTCTTTTTCCTTGCTATTAGATATTTAAAACATGGAAAACGTGAATGATATATGAAAGATAACAAACATATAACAGAGAGTAACAAGAAAACTTATTGAGCCATGAAATACGTAGGAATCCTGCAACATTCAGCCATACACCAGCAAGACATCAAGAGAGACAAAGCTTTGGAAATCCCATCATCCTTTGTATTAATTTCTCTGAAGATTTACAATAGAAGAGGAACAGAATAGATATCAAGAGATTTCTTACATCCAATGTCCAACCCCTGCTAACAAGTGTGAGGGGGGAATATATATAAGTCTATTACAAAATATCTCAGGCATTGAGTCATCTGAGGGGGAAAATATCTCCACCAACTCGTTCAGAGATTGTAGATGAAAAGTTATTGCAATCTTTAATGAACTATAAAGGCTCTTAGCTCCTGTCAGAACAATCTTGACCTTCGAGGCTCACGGAGTCGGTTGAGCGCTTTGATATAACTGCTGAATGACGTGTTTGTGCAGCTGTAACTTCCTGTGTCTTCTCGGCCCTGTCTCCTGTGACTGTTGATGCTGCTGTGGTGGCCGAATACCTGTGCTGAGTTGGCTCAGCCTCTTTCTGCATACCTGCTGATGTGTCTTT